>JAWNLT010000419.1:862500-907500 GCA_035042145.1 Drosophila kokeensis | reverse complement strand
TGCTCTCTTACAACATGCCTGTTAAGAGAGCGAGTGACAACATGTGCTTAACAGGTTGCGACGCGTTTAACAGCATGGTTGGGAGAACCACTGTTGCCGTAACAGCGCAGCCGCATGAACATGCCGCCTAGAGTGGCCAATCGTGGCCGCTTAACAGATGCAACTGTAACCGCTATATTGGCAGATTCAAAAGCAAAGCCGTACGACGCGGACGTATAGCGGGTTCGGGTTCGAGCGAGGGTTGAACGTAAATTCCGTAAATTTTTGTGTGAATCTTGTAAAATCTCCGTTTCGTTGTTTCGTTGATTCGCCGGCAAAGCAGTAAACTAGCTTACGATAATAACGAATAAGATGATGAGGAATACCAATTCCAACTCCAAGCACTAAAGCGAATTCGATAACAGCAAGTGCCGCAAAATGCGTGGGTGTTTTTTTTTTTTGCTATTGACCAACGATTGTCAAGTTCCAATTAAATGCAATTATTCTTTTTTGTTAATGTTAATATCTAGAAGTGAGTGCGTAATCAAATGCGAGTGCAGCTGAAGCAAATGCCAAATGCCAAATGCCAATAAATTATAAATCATAAATCACAAAAGGCAACACAAAAAGCAAAACCAAACAGCAAAATTCAAAACAGAAGCTGCGCCAAGCGAAGAGCGGCTAAGGTAAAAGGTAATCAAGCAAAAAAAATAATCACACAAATAATAAAAGGAATTATATTAAATTACAACACCAGCGACGTATATGTGTGAGTGCCTGTGTATGTGTGTGCGTGTGTGTGTGACTGCAGCGTTAACCCGTTGAACAGGTTAAGCCAACAAATGCAGCAGCAGCAGCAGCACAGCAAAATGAGCATAACAAAATAGAAAAAATAAGCAACAACAACAACAACAATAGCATTATTATATTTTGGCTTGCAGTCTGTGACTTATGCATGTGTGCGTGAGTGTGCTCTCCTAGACTCAGCTTGCGATCGCGCTCTCTCCTCTCGTAAGTGCAGCATCATCAGCAGCTAGCAGATCTGCCTGCTCTCGCCAGCTGCATTGCGAGCGTTCTCTCTTACAAAGAGACCAACTGCAACAACAACAGTGCTCGTTCTTTAACTAACAGCTGCTGTTGGCTGCAGCTCGATTAACAATCGTGTTTTATCTGTTCAGTTCGAATTACAAACAACAATAAAAAATGCAAAAAAAGGCAGCAAAAGTTCAAATAATAATTATTCTCAATACCCGTTCAACCGGTTCATGTCTGCAAACAATAACAAGCAACGCAACAAACACAACAACAACAACAACAAATTAAACAGAACACAAAAAAAATCATTTAAACTAAGCAAAAACCGCATAAAATGGCCAATTTAAAAGCCAGTATGAATCACAATGAAAATTGCATTTTGCATGGCCAAAATCCAAAAAACAAAAACAGAAAAAACTAAAGACCAAAAATCGAAACGCAGCGAAAAAATATCAGCAGCAGCGACAACAACAACAACAGCAGAGTTTCAATGACGAAAAAACAATGCTGCAAAAACTTGTTCTTGTTGCAAAAGCTGCGACGTCGACACCGACGTCTTTGCGTGTAATTGACGTTTGCCAAAAAGAAAAAGAAAGCAGCGGCAGCGGCAGCGGCAGAGACATCGACAGCGACGTCGCGACATGAACTTAATGTTGTTCTTGCTGCTGCTGCTGCTGCTTGTTTCTTATTTGGGAGAGTCAGTACAGTTAGCCGAAAAAGGACAAATCCCCACTGCGCCTATCTGCGTATGTGTGTGTATGTGTGTGCTTTTAATGAAGTTGCGTTTGACAGCAGCAGCAAAAGAGACAAAGTCTTTTGAGGGCAATGAGAAGAGCAAGAAGAAGCAGCATAACAAAGGTGATTAGCACAGCACAGCATAGCTATGTAAAGTGGGGTTTGGCTTAGGAGCGGTAAAAGGGAGAGCAAGCAAAAATAAGCCAAAGAGAAATTAAAATTGCTGTGAAGTAGCCAAAAGGAATGTTAATATCCCGTGTAATTTGAGGTGAATTCTATTAAGAAATGACATGACAACTTTTTTCAATTGGACCGAAAGAGAGACTGTGCGTGGTGGATGAGGGGTGGGGGGAGGAGTTTTTGTCCCAATCTTGCAATGGAAATGTAAATGCCACAAAAGGATGCAAATCCTCGGAACTAATCAAAAGTAATGCTCAATAATTGAAGTGAATTGTGAATTAATTATCCGCATTTGGAATTCCATTGCGAATGCAAATTCAATTCACAACCACAATTTAAGCACTAAAACTAAACTCGACATTTAAGTAAAGAGCGTTGCTAAGCAAATTACAAAATTTGCATATTGTGTTGATGGGGAACTAATCGCTGACTAATAGCAAACGAGTAAAAGCCTTGCTCATAATTACTTTTTATCTGCTGGGCATTTCGATCAGGCAGGTCTATTCAAAAACTGCTGTGAGTACTTTTTTTTTTTGGTCGAAGCCATACGAAAGCTCTTCACACGATTCACTTGAAATTTGTCCATTTTGAAGACCTTTGCTTGAACTCACTCCTCGACTAAAAAAAAGTTTTCGTCTCTTCTTGCTGTTGCTTCTTCTTCTCCGCATCTGCTTCTGCTTCTGCATCTGCTTCTGCTTCTGCTTCTCCAGCATCTGCTTTACAACTTCTTTGGCTTCGATTCGCATGCGAAAAGCTCTTTTCCCAACTTTTTATAAGTGTCTATGTGTGTGTGTTGGGTAAATTTAGGCTCAACTATCGCTGTTAATGTTTTCTTTTCTTTTATATATATATATATATATATATATATATACAGAAATTTAAACAACAACAGAAATGTTTCTGGAATTGTTTCTGCTTCTTTCGTGGTCAGCGCCAAAAATGGAGCGTGAGCAACAACATCAACAACAATAAAACTGAATGCAACAAGCGAAAAACAAAACAACAAAACGAGAAAAAACTGGACTCTGGGCATCACGCAAGAATACAGAAAGATGGAGAGAGCGAGAGAGACAGAGAGAGAGAGAGAGAGTCGTGACTGCATTGCTGGAGTTTGAAGTTGGAGTTGGGGGTTTGGGGTTACGCGCTAAGCCAAAGACACAACAACAACAACAACAACAAAAACAGCGGCAACAAAGACAACGACAACAGTCCAAACTTGTTTTTGGCGATGATTAAGGCAACAACAACAACAACTTGTGTGGATGCCCAGGCTAAAAAGAAAAAAAGGCAGCTGACAAAAACTGAAGCTGAACCTGAAGTCGTCTGTTGTTGTTGTTGTTGTTGTTGTTGTCGTCGTCGTCGTCGTGCCTCTTAATGAGGCAACAGCACACATTTCTTTTTCAGCTTCTTGCTCTTCTGCTGCTTCTTCTTCTCCTTCCTTTGCGTTAACTTCTGCTGCATCTGCTTCTCCATCTTAGTACACGTTTATGTTGCTGTTGTTTTTGTTGTTGTTGTTGCTGTTGTTGTTGTTGTTGTTGTTGTTGTTGCTGTTGTTGTTGTACAGTTGTCGTCATTTTCTGCTTCGCTTCCTGATCGATGAGTTCGAAAAGATATAAAACAACTTCAAAGATACAAAGAAATTAAATTATGAATTTAAGAAATAAAAAAGTGTTGCCAAAATCTGTGGCAAATACAACTCACAAGAAGTGGAATATAGAATAGAGACGGAGATGGAGATGGAGATGGAGATAGACGCAGATAGATTTGGGTTTTGACTGTTCAACTCAATTATTACAGGCCAGAATTATGAGCCTTGGCTCCAGCTGAACTCTCACCTAAAATTAAAAAATTAAAATTAAATTAAAATTAAATTAAAAATTAAAAATCCAAAAAAACGTATAAAAAAAAAGAATAATTGAAATGTGTATTATAAATAAAAAAAGTGAATTCGATTAATCAGAAATCAGCAATCAGAAATCAGAAATCAAATGAAAAGTAATTTTTGCCCAAAACTGCCCAATTCATTTGTTGAATCAAACGAACAATAAACATCAAATATTCATTGTGCACATTTTCATTTCGTATCTGTGAGTTGCACTGCGTATCTGTCAGATACAAATTCGAGAGAGAGACAGAGAGAGCGAGAACGAGATTCACAGATAATTGACAACAAATTCAGTTAATAAATCGAATTGGAATTCTTGTCTCGACAGACATTAACCATTTGTTCATTTGTTCATTTGTTCGTTTAGCCGGACGTCAATTTCGTCTGCTTCTTCTTGCTCGCTGTTTTTTTTTCGGTTTGCCTAAATTAACGAATTTTTACTGCTTTTGTGCTCTTCATTTTTTTCCCCATTTCAATTTCAGTTGCTGTTTTTTTTTTGTGGGCTTTTGATTCATCGCTAAACATTTTTCGTACTTATTTATTATTATTTTTTTTATTTCTGTACTTTTATTTTTTATTGTTCTTCACGCGCCTACGCGCCAGTTACTCTCTTCTCTCTCTCTCTCTCACTGTCTCCTCTCTCTTGGAATATTCTGCCTATTTTATGCTGTTATCTCTGTCGCTCCCAGCGTCGCACTACGTTTTGTTTACTCCGTCGTTTACCTGGTTCTTCGTCGTTTACCTGGTTCTCCGTCGCACCACAGTTATCTATACTAAACGTAGCTAACTCTCTTTCTCTCTCTCCGCTGTGTGATTTTGAAGGTGATCAATCAAACTCCAACTCAACGCACGCAACTCAAACAGCATCGAACATGACTGTTTGCTTTAATTTTTGTTTGGTGATCGCTCTCCCACTTCTCTTTACTCTTACTCTCTGTCGCTCTTATTTAATTATTTCCCCTTCTCTTTGATCGTTACAGCTCATAAATATAAAATTGTGCATCCCTTAAGAGGATTTTGTTCATCCATGGATTTCAGGCAGTTGCCACATTCAACAATTATTATAAGGTGAGTTTAGTTCAGTTCAGTTTTTTTTTTTCTTATTATTTTTTTCCTGCATTTATGTTTTATATTTTGTTTTTATTTCTTTTATTTCTCCATCAACACCGAAAATATCATAAAATAAAAAACTGTGACTCGAAAAAAATTTGAGTGCCGCTTATTTGCTGCGGGCGTTAATCATTTATTACAACAACAAGTGTAACAAAAGAAACGAACACTTGTGAATGAGGGAGAAAGAGAGTGTGTGTGTATGTTTTTGGGTGTGCGAGTGCGTGTGTGTGAGCAGGAGACAAGATGCGAACTCCAAACATACGTAGAAAATGGCTCACATATGTTTCTCTGTCGACTTCTTCTTCCTCTTAACATATCAAATAACGCGAAATATGTTGTCTAGACCCCTGAAAATGCACTCAACTGTTACTCTGTGTGTGTGTGTGTGTGTGCGTGTGTGTATGTGTGTTTTTTTTTTTTTTTTTTTGGATACGCCATGGGGGTTAGAATCTTCTGGAGATACAGGTGGCCCGTGCCACCTGCATGCACGATTCAAAGACAACGTCGATGCATACGTACTAAAAACACCCCCACACACACACCCCCACGCCCGGCGGTATCACCGTGAAGTATTACTTCACCGGGGTGGGTTGCCTAACTAGGCACTCTCCGTCACTCGCCGCTCAGTTTCGCATAATCTCAGATCCTTCTGTATGCATATGATGAGCTGGCGGACATCTCTCCAGTGTGACGGAGACTCCATCATGTACTGTACCAAGCTCTCCGGTGGGGGCACTGAGCCGGACACTCCCCTGTATCTCGAACAATGGTAGAGCACATGTTCCGGATCCTCGATGGCGTCCGGGCATGTCGGGCACTGCGGGATGTCCTCGTGCCTGAACCTGTGCAGGTAGCTCCTGTAGCCGCCGTGACCTGAAATAAACTGCGTTAAGTGGTAATCTAACTCCCTTTCTGCGTTTCTTCCAATCCATTCCTCTACATTGGGGATCAATCGGTGCGTCCACCTTCCTTTACTCGCCGTGCTCCATCTGTACTGCCAGGCGTCCATCGTCGCTGCTCTTACTGAGCTTCGGATGATCTCCATAGTGTCCGGTGCAGCTATCCTTCTAGCGCGGATCTCCTTCATCTCGATCGCTAGCAGGTCAACTGGCACCATTCCTGCCAGGACCAGTGCCGCATCTTCCGAGACCGTGCGGAAGCCGGAGATCACTCGGAGGGCGCTCAGCCTGTAGGGTGCCGAGAGCTTCCTTTTTAGCCCTTTGTTACTGGACACAGCCGTCGCCCATATGGGTGCCGCGTACAACAGTACTGGGGCTACCACTCTCGCCATCAATTGGCGCCTTGCTGGCTTGGGACCTCCAACATTGGGCAGCATGCGCGAGAGAGCGCCTTGTATTTTGGCTGCTCTCTGGCTGACATACTCTATATGCGGCCGGAAGCTGAGTCTATTGTCCAACCTGACGCCCAGGTATTTTATAGACTCCTTGGATTTCACAACATCGTTGTTGACTTGCACCTGTATGTACTCTATTACTTTGCGGCTAGTAATGAGTACGGCCTCCGTCTTATGGCCTGCAAGTTCCAAGCTCGCATCCTTCATCCATTCTGCTACAGTTCTAATTGCCGCGTTCGCTGCGGCCTCTACCTCTTTGCACTCCTTGGCTACTACAACTAGTGCCAGGTCGTCTGCGAAGCCAATGAGGGTACAGCCCCGTGGCAGTTCGAGCCTAAGTACCTCGTCGTACATTAGGTTCCACAGCAGAGGGCCTAGAACGGAGCCCTGTGGCACTCCTGCTGTGACCTCGTAGGTCCTTGGTCCGTCTTCTGTATCATATTCCAACACCCGCTCTGATAAATAGTTGGATATGGTACATGATATGTACGACGGTACTCCGATTCCATCCAGGGCTGTTATGATGCGCGACCAGTTCGCCGAGTTGAACGCGTTGCGTATGTCAAGGGTTATTACAGCGCAATACTCCTTGTCGCCCCACCTCCACCTCGTTCCCTCGATTGCCTTGGCTGCAATATCTACCACCGCCTGGATTGCATCCACGGTAGAGCGGGCTTTCCTAAACCCGTATTGGCTGGCTGAGAGCGCGTTTTTTTCGTCGATGATGGCCAGGAGTCTGTTGTATATTATCCTCTCCAGGACCTTTCCCGCCGAATCTAGGAGGCAGATAGGCCTATATCCTGAAGGGTCGTCGAACGACTTATCCCCTTTTGGCAGGAGGATTAGCCGCTGCCGCTTCCACGGCCTCGGGAACACTCCGTCCTGTAGGCATTTTGAGTAGGTGGCCGCAAATACTTCTGGTATCGTGCGGACCGCCAGCTTCAGTGCCTTGTTGGGGATACCGTCAGGTCCTGGGGCCTTTTTGTCGCCCAATCCTCTAATTGCCCCCACGACCTCTTCCGGCGTGACGGCCTGAACAAGCTCCGTTCGCTGGGTTGGTACCATTTCTCGCCGCCTCGGGTGCTGGGGGAACAGCGTCGCCACTATGTTGGCTAGAGCCATTGGGCATGTTACCCGAACGGTCTCCTGGCTCCGGATCTTCTTCATGACAACCTTGTATGCAGTTCCCCAAGGATTAACGTCAGCCTCCTCGCAGATTGCCCGAAAGCAGCTGGCCTTGCTTCTTTTAATGCTGCGTTTCAGCTCTCTCTTGGCTCTTCTGAGGTCATCCAGCTTACTGGCGAATTCCGGGCGGCCCCTAGCGCGCTGGGAGCGCCTTCTGGCCAGTAGGCACGCTTTCCTTAGTTGGTTAATTTCTTCGTTCCACCAATAGCAGGGAGTTGCTCGTCTGTTTGGCTTCCTCCTGGGCATAGACAAATCGCATGCGTCCGTAACGCAACGCATTAGGCTTGTCGCCATGTTGTCTGCGGATTGCCCGGTGGCTGGGAATACAGAACAGCGCAGGGCTTCGGTAAGGGTCACCTCATCCAGGAGGCTTCCCTTCCACTTGGGTCCACATGTTTGGGGTCTTGATTGCCTTTGCGATATTTCATTGATCACGAAGTGTATCGCTTGGTGATCGCTGAAAGTGAAGTCATCGCTGACTCTCCACGTCATCCTCCTGCATAGCGAGCTACTCAGCAGGGTAATGTCTATGATGGACCCTCTGCCAGCCTTGCTGTAGGTAAGCCGCCTCCCGTCGTTTGCTAGGTTTACGTCGGTTGACGCGAACTCCTCTAGCAGACAGGTACCTCTGGCATTCGTCACACGACTGCCCCATTCTACTGCCCAGGCGTTGAAGTCACCGGCAATTACCATGGGGGATCTGCCGCGAGCATCCTCCGAGATTTCTTCCAGCAACTGCTGGAATCTCCTCAGATCCCAGCTTGGCGGGGCGTAACAGCTATAAAATGTTATGGCGTCAATCTTTGCACGGACAAACCCTTCATGGTCAGTGCGGATTTCTTTCGGTGGTGTACGGAGAGACCAGATGGCCGCTTTCCCACACTTGCTGGCCGCCCATCCGCTTCCAGAGATTGGCCTGTGCGGCTCGCAGATTATGGCCAGGTCTGCATGCGTCTCCCTGACCGACTGTCTCAGCAGGGCCTGAGCTGCCTCGCAGTGGTTGAGGTTCAGCTGGACGCACTTCATGTTCTTTTGGCCAGTGCACTCCTGAACATGGGACATCTGCCGCTGCCAGCGGTGTGTTTGAACTCCGTGTTCTTCTCCTTGCAGAACATACACTGCGGCTCTTTGGTGCAGTCCTTGGCCAGGTGGTTTTCTCCTCCGCATCTTCGGCAAAGATTCGACCGGTCGTGCTCGCTCTTGCACTGCCTAGCGAGGTGGCCAAACTCCAGGCATCTGAAGCATTTGGTCACGTTAGTGCGCACCCGGAGTCGCGAGCTAACCCATCCCACTTTTAGGGACCCGGTAGACAGCGCCTTCTTTGCACCATCTGCGGGCAGCCTAATTGAAGCAGTTTGGGTCTGCCCGTACGCCTTACGCAGGGTGACGTCCTCCGGAGGGATCTCCACATCGAATTGCTCGCGGAACGCGGCGATCATTTTCTCCTTGGTGGTGACCTCATCGAGGTCCCTGCATTCGATGGTCACCCGGTGAGCGAGGGATCGCACCTCTGCTTTCTCGCCCAGCGTATCGCACACAAGGCTCCTGAATGCCGAGGTATCCGTCCCTGGCTTGTTCAGCAGCAGTAGCAGCTCACCCTTTTGGGTTCTCCGTATCCTGGAGACCGCCTTCCCAAGCTCGCTAAGCTTTTCGTCCGCTTTGACCTTGCGGAGTATATCGGCGTAGGTAGCGTCTCCCTTCGCTGCAATGATTATTGCGTCGGGGCGCGCCTTCTCCTTGCGGACCTCTGGCCTCTTTGGCTTACTGGCCTTTTTATAGGTGACCTTTGTCCACCGTTCGCCGTTTGAGGGTTCCACGCTTTTTGGAACCTCCTCTGCTGACGACTTCGCCGACTTCTCCGCGGCGACGACCGGGCCGGCCTCTCCCTTACTCCGCTTACTATTAGGTGTGCGGGGTGTGATCGACCCTGGACGCAGCTTCCTTTTTACCTCCGCCACCGGTCTAGCGGGGGGAGACGTCTGCGAAGACTGGTGCGTCCTTATGACGGCTTTAGCTCCGTCATCGTGGAGCTGGATGGCTACCAGCTCGTAGAGCGCCTTGATGCTCTCGATTGAGTCGCGCATCGGCTGGTGGATGGAGCGCCGTTTGCCATCCTCCAACATCTCCACCAGCTTGGAGATTTCCTGGCCGAGGTCGCATAGCGCTGTGCTACGCTGGTTCGTCAGGCCAGTACCCTCCTCCCTGTTGGTCTCCGGTGGTGGCGCTACACCACCCGCAGGAGATCTCAACGTCCTCCTGCTGCTCGCGAACGCTTCGCAACTCTCCTTTGTTTGTTGATATTGTTGATTGATATTATTTGTCTTCATTTTGGTGGGTCCCAACTCCAAGTCGTTATTTCTGGTCGTTGTACAGTTGCGTAAAAATCCCATGGTTATCTTTGCAAGCAGGGAGGCCATGCAAGGGTTGACACCCGCCCTTATGGGGTCGGGTGTTCAGAGCCGGATTCGCTTAAATCAGGATTGAATCAACTGAACCTGTACTGCCAACTTAATGACGACGCACCAGAAAGCGTGCTTGGAGACTTGCCAAGTTTTAACGGGACGGAGGCAGTAGCAGCATTACCCTAGCAGTCATTTCGGCAAGATTTCACTCCGCTTACTGAGATGCTAGAATACTGCTACCGTCAGCCCAAAAATCATCTCATCCGTGTGGGGTTTCCAGTGGTCTCGTTCCAAGGCATTACTGGGCTTGTGTGTATGTGTGTGTGTGCGTGCGTATGTGTGCGCCTGTTACTCATATATCATTTGCTCATAAATTTAAACGTCATTTGACAAATATGGCGTCACACGAAATGTCTTCGAAAGCGAGTGGAAAACCAAAACGGAATTCAAATGATTTATGCTCACATGCCACAAGCAACAAGAACATGCAACATTAACAACAAGAAGAAGAAGCAGCAGCAGTAGAGGCAGCAGCAAGCTGTAAGCATTATATTATTTTAATATAATAACAAACTTTAGGCACGACAACAACTAAACAACAACAAAAACTAAACTATCAACAAATTCCTGGCCAAGAGAGGGTGGCAGCAGGGGGTGGGAAGGGGGAGTCTATTCAGCTATATTTCGCCTTGAGCTCAACTGGCGTGCTTGGCTGTCATGATTATAGGGCTTAGAATTCAGAGCACAGCCCCCAGCCAACCCCCCCCCCCCCACCCCTTTAACAAAATTTCCCCTCCTCCGCCACTCCCCGTCGAAACGAATCAAAAATTGAACCTTAAATTTAGTTCATGAAACCAAAGAGCTGAAAATTGATTTTCTAACTATTAATTTGAGGTTTGCATTTCCAGTGGAAATCCTTAAGACTGAGCAAGATGGATTGAGATAATTATTATAGCATAGATAACATAGATAATTATTATCTAAACACATACATATATTCATATTGTGTATAAGATTTCGGTAAATTCATTTTAGAACCATTTTTGCAAGTCCTTAAATGTTGCAAGCTCAAATTTGAGTGCGAGAAATCATAATAAATTAATCAAATATAATGCCGTTAGAAATTGTGATAAAGCGAATAGTTCTCAGCCATAAAAAACGAAGTAAACATCGACTTTAAACTGTATTCATTGTTCGAGAGGATTCAAAATGAATGCAAAATGAATGAAAAATGTGAAATTCGCCCTTCAGATAAAAGTCAAACGGTTGACTTTGATCTATAATCCAGGGCGGATGAGAGAGTGCGGGGGAAGCAGAAGAACTTCGGCTCCAACTTTATCTGCTTCTTCTTTGTCTTTGTCTTTGCCCTCAGCAGCACTTGTTGCTCGAAAACTGTTAACAGAAGAGAACACAAACCAAAAGATGAAAAAAGGCGTCTGGGTCCGGCCAATGCCGTTGGTCATAAATCAAGTGCCAAAAACTGCAGACTGGAGACAAGTGTGGGAGCGGGGGCGGGGGGCGGGGAAGGGAGTGTGTGTGGAGTGGGGGAGTTCAAGAGAGAGAGAGAGAGAGAAAGGGATGCAGATAGAGATGCCGTTGTGTCAAGTGGCAGTCAAGCGAGCGCCGGCAACGAACTAGAAAAAAACAGAGTTTGCCACAAGGCAACAGCCGATATATACCTATATATATATATATATATATATATATACACATGTGTGCTATTCGTATACACACACACACTGGCTGAAGCGGGTATTCGAATTATGTTATTCTGATCAGAATATCTGCATAATCTATAAATGTTCTGGCAATTGAGGCGAATCCCAAATTCTGTACAAAATATTGGAAATATAGCGAAATATTTAACGTTTTTCATTTAGCTGAGAAAAACAATATTTTATTAAGCATTAAACGGCATAAATATATATATATATGGAATAGAATCCAGTTCAATTGGACCTATTGTATATAATTAATGTTTGTTCAGCTGACTTGAATTTCCATTCCAATCAATTCAATTATGTCCCGCTTTGTTCCCCGACCTTTTTTGTCGATTCTATTTATTTTTGGGATTGGGATTGGGATTGGGATTGGCACTTGAATGCATTTCATGACAAATATTTTCATTTGTACATAAGCATAAGCAGGGAGGAAAATACCTAAAGATAAACACAAATTGACAATGGAAGCAGCATATCTGAATTTATTTCAATGTTGCGCTTGTTAAATGAATTCGATTTGGAATTTGATAATCTTATCTGCTCTGCTCGTCCTTGGCTTCATTTGAAATCAAAGCAGTAAATGCCACAAGAGCTGGGCGCCCTGTGGCCCACTCGAGATTGAGATTGGAATTGGGATACGATTCGAGAGGCAGATAGTATATCTGATTATCTTGGCGCTGACAGTAACTGTACACTTGCCACAAATCAATGTGGCATACACAACAGCAACTACAGTTATTTCTGTATCGGATTCGCATACCCGACAAATCATTCTTGCTGGGTATATCATTCATATAGTTGGGATATATATTCTTTGCTATTATTATTTATTGATATCGACTACAAATTATCGATTAGCATTCGATTAATACATATGATTAATGGCGTTTGTCGTGATTACCTTTTTTAATTGAGCTTACAGGGCATCTGCTAGTCGTGCATGCCTTCTCTCTCGCTCACTCTCTCTCTCAACTATGTTATTATTATTTTATTTTATATTTTCTATTTTCTTTTGCTCCACGTACTCCGGGCACAAGACAAAGCCATTGCCGTTGGCGTCATCATCAGCGGTTTACCAACTCCACTAACTCACTCCCCTCTCCGTCTCCCTCTCCCTGTCTCCCAGCACACTTTGTAGTTGCAAGTTGCAAGTCGTGCAACACGACGCGCTTCAATTTTAAACGTATAAAAAGCGAGATAAGTAAAAAAAAAGTAAATAAAAAAAGAAAATGCTGAGATAGCAACAATCTTTACGCTTTGCCGCCTGTTGCCCCTATTCCATCCGCTCCCCTCTCCCGCCCCCCACCACTCAGCGCTCTTCGCGACCCTTATCAGTGAGTGTGTGGTTGGAGGTGGGGGTGGGTGTGTGAGGGGTGAGGTTTCTTTAAGTGTAATGAGGCGCGGGCCGTTTGGCTCCAAATGGAAATGGGAATGATAACGAAGAGAAGGGGGAAGGGGGAGAGGGAAGGGCAGGCGGTGGCGAATTGGCGTACGCAAGGTGGGCGGTTGGGAGGGGTGGGGTGTGGGTGTGGGGTGCGGGGTGCGAGTCTTAACTCTTGAGGGTCGTCGGCATCTTCTTTTCAATTTGCTCTTCACTTTGCTGGCGCATAATTTTCTGCTTTTACCGTTCTTTTTTTTTTCTCTTTTCGTCTGTTCTGATTATTTTTTTCGAGCTTCTTGGGAAAAAACTCGTCGTCGTCGACGTCGTCGCCGATAACACAAAATCAATAAGTAATAAGATAGCGGTAACCCCAAAAAGTAAACATGCTCAAAAGTGGGTGTGAATGTGTGTGTGGTGTGTGTGGTGTGTGTGGTGTGTGTTTGTTGTGCTTGTCTTCTGATAAGCACTGCTCCAGCAACAACAACAACAACCTTCGCAACAGGCACAAAGAATATGCAAGTTGACTTTTCCAAATGACAATCGCAATGAAAATGTTCTGAGGCAACACTCAAAACAACAACAAAAGGCCGGAGTTGTCATTGTTGTTGTTGTTGTTGTTGTTGTTGCTGTTGTTGTTATCGATGGTGTTGCTGACGCTGATAATAATGATATCGACGATGGATATGATAATGGTGATGACGACGCAGCTCAGCCAGACATGCAATAATTGCATAGCTGCACAGTGGCACAAACTGCATTGGCAGGCAACACTTAATATTTAGTTCTAAAAAAAGAAGACCAAAATCGGTTCAGTTTTGATTGAGTAATATAAAGTTTGGATACGTCTGAAAATGCGATTGTTTTGGCCAACTTAATTATGCAGTTCCGATCAGAACTATAAGGAATTTTCTAACTCTTTCTCTTCAGACTTGTTTTTCGAATTATGTTATCCATAAACCATTCCGGATCTTAACCATTTTGTGCCACTGTGCGTTGGGCGTCAATTGCAGTTTGCGACACGCACTCCATTCGCTCTTCTCTGCTGCTGTTTGCCGTTTGCTGTTTCCCGCTGCACATACCCGATCTCTCCCCATCCCCCATCCCCCACCACACTCCATCAATTCACTGTTGCTCTCCCCCTCTGTCCTTCACACTGTTGGTTTGGCAAGCAATTCGATTCGCATTCCCCTTTTGGCTGTCATCATCATTGTCATAATAACCAGCATTGATTGTGTGCATCGTTCTTCTACAATAGTTGGCACTTATGCTCACCTCTCTCTCTCTCTCTCTCTCCGCCTTACGCAATACCCCCCTACCCACTCGCCGTTTTGAATTCCGTGCTTTACCTTTTGAGTGGTGCTCTGTTGTCGAGGCTTGACATTGCTGTTCATCGCCTTTGCTCATAATGGGCTCAGTTGCGATTGAGGTTCGTTCGAGGGTTTGGTTTTTGGTTTGTGTTCGTGTTCGTGTTTGTGTTCGTGTTTGTGTTCGTGTTCGTCTTCAGTTGCGTTTCTTGGTTTCGTTTGCGATTCGCCTTTGCTGGTTGCTGTGCGTAAAATCGTTTTGTCTGCCTGCTTGTAGTGTTTACCGTTCTCTTCTTCCTTGGCAGCTGCGCTGCTCCCTCCCACCTCCCCCACATTCCGCTCCACTCAAGTTTCCTTTGATAAGCATTGCATTTTGCAGTTGAAGGTAAATATGCAGTTTATTGCTTTTTGTTAATATTTGTATTTGCTCAGTTGTCGCAAATTTAACAGGAAATGCAACAACCACAGATATTGCCACAGATACAGGTAGAGTACATACATACATATATCGCGTGTATATAAATATGTTTGTAAACAATGGTACAGCCAACAAAGAGCTACCTTTGTATCTGTGCTCCCTCTCTCATGGCTATAATGCCACGTGCCACTCAATGCCTATTTATTAAGTTGTTCGCTTAAGTTGATGCAGCTAACTTACAACTGTTCGTCTAATCAAAGTTTGGCAAATTTGATCAAAATCTGACCAACATATCATATACATGTATGTAATATCCCATTGTACTAAAAAAAAGTAAGACAACATTTGTGCTTTCAACTAAAGTCTAATTAAGATTTAGTCAGAGAACAGTTTTCGTTGTAATTATTGTTATTGCAAGAGTATCAACATTTCGACAGACTGAACATTAATGTTGATATTTATTGGTGCTTGTCTAATCCGGCATTTGGAATTACTAAGGCCATGAGAAGCCTTATCGGCAGCTGGATTGTGAATATTTCATCGTAATACTAAATAAACGAAATAATCCTCAATACAGTAACAACAACAACAACAACAACAACAACAACAACAACAACCGACAAGAACAACAACAATGACAAGAACAACAACAACTAAAGCAATAACATTTACGCACAATTAAAGCAAACAATTTAATCAATTTTCGTAGAACAATTTCTTAACTCATTCCAGTGCAAAACTTTTGGACCACTAACAAACATCAATAGACAAATTCGAGAATATGCCTAAAACTGACAATTGGCAACTGGGAATCCTAACTCTATTTACTATATATATATATATATATATATATACTATACTCCATCTCTCATCCTTTGTGTCTATCTCTATCTCTCTCTCTTTGTATATTCTGCCATTAAACATTGAGCAGCCATTAACAAATTTGCAAATCATTTTGGCAAAGTCCAAGGCAGTCTCATTTACAGCATACTTTTTGGCAGCAGGCATTCAAGGGGTGAAGCAGTGGGAGGGGACAGGGTACAGTAGAGTATATAATGCTTGTGTTTAGTAATTGGTTCCAGCAACTTCAAGTGACATTTGTCATTCAGCGTGATTAAGCAAAGTTGTTCAAGTTTTTCCCAGTTTCCAATTCGAGTTTGGCAAAAAAAAAAAAAAACAAATGAGACAACAACAAGAACTTTTCAGGCAACTGCAAAAACAAGGATTTTATTTCAGAATCATATCAATAAATTATGTGCATCATAAATTTGGTAATCATTTAATACACTTTTGGTCATGTTATATCCTGTCGATTAGTTCTGCATCGATAATTGATGCAGTTGCATTATTTGGAATTTTGGGGTTTTCTATTCAAGTTGAGCAGAAGCCAATATTGATTTCAATTCAATTTATCGATAAGTGCTTCCGTTTCGCCATTAGGGTTACAAATCGACTTCCGATAGCTATCAACGCCACAATGGGGTATATAGATTTGAGAAGAATATAATAATATAAATCATCTGTCGGCAACATCATAAATACGATGACAAATCTTATGCATCAGGCGAATAACTTGGTTGCAGGGTGCTGTTTCGTTTCTCTCACTCTTTCTTTCTCCTTTGCTCTTAAACTGCTTTTATTTTTATTTATTTACGATTTGAACTAAGCGCACGAGAGCCGCTTCACACTGTCTGTGTGTGTGCGAGTGTGCGAGTGTGTAAGTAGTGCTCTCCTGCTCTCCTGCACTATACTCTCCACTCTCCACCTCTCTCAGTGTCACACACGTCTCTGTGCGTGTGTTTTATCTATTGTCCTTTTAATTTCAATTGGGTTTTACGCTTAGTGCACATTATTCATTTATGCTTGTCCCCTTCCCCCTGTCCTGGCATGCCCAGCCCTGCCGCAGCCAGCCAGCCAGCCATGCCAGCCCAACCAGCTCAACATCCATTCCACCATCCCCTTCCGTCCCATTTCTCCTCTCCCTCATTTTTTGGCTGGCCCGTTTTGTTTTACGCTGGGCTAATTTTTGTTTTCTTTTGCTCTGCTTCTGCTGCCGATCGCTAATCTTATGTTAATTTATCATACACACATGGAGCGGGCATGCATGTAAGCCTCTCTCTCTCTCTCATATTCTCTCGCTGTGCGTGTGTGCGTGCGCTGTCAGCTGTTGGCGTAGAGACCCAAAGAAAAAAACTAAAAACAAAACACGAAAATTTTATACACTCAAAGTAAAACACGCAAGCATTGGCGCTATCCGACTAATTAGTTTAAGTTTTTATTTGTTTAAATAATAATATTTCATTATTATTGATTTATTCGTATGTTGTCTGTAAAGAGAAAGAGAAAGAGAGAGAGATAGAGAGTCAGTGAGAGGGCGATATTTGATTAAAATTAATTGCAAATACACATATACACCAAAGCCACACACACGCACACACACTCTCACTCTCACTCACAGGCGCACATGTTGTCAGCGTGTTGACCTAACCTAAAACTCATCAGATATCTTACTTACTTCTCGCTTATAATTTTCCATATTACTGTTGTCGCCATACACGAACACAGACGTGGCCACTCCCTCCGTGAGATTAACACGGTAGTTGACGTTACCGGACATGGCAACGTGGCCACCGGGATCCGTCGCTCGGCCAATTACAAATTGGCGTCTCTCAACAGCCGGAGATCGTCCTTGATTTTCGTCGACCGGAGCTGGTGATTGGATCCGAGCCGGGCCGGCCGACTTGGTCGAAGTTTCCGATCGGGCGGATTTTGTCGATGACCTCCTGGTGTTCATTTTAATTTGTAAAATTTTTTTTTTGTCTGCTCGTTGCTTCGTGCTTCGTTGGCGACTGAGGACTTGGAAGTATCGATTGTAAACTCAAAATGGCACGCGATTATCGATTATTGAGGCATGACTATTGGTTCAAATAACTTACAAAGTTCACCGATAGTTAGAATCGATAAAATACCAAATGCTTATTTTCATTTTTTTTCTATTTTGACATAACTTCGCCTTTAAAGCAAGTTGTGTTCTTTAGACCATTCAACATATGTCCTTAAAAAGAGGAAGATATTTTTTAGTTTTACCAATTTCAATTACTCACAGAAATGTAAGTAAAAAGAAAAACGATTGGAACGAGAATTGCAGCCCTTAAATTTGATACAATTTATTGCAGCCCTTAAATTTGATACAATAAATTGTGCACTTCGCTTTATGATTTTGAGATAAAAAACGATTAATGCAAAATGATGAATATTCATCGTCGAGCTATAAAGCGACTAAAAAAACAGAAAAAAAAACTGCGATTACTTTTGTTCGCCAAATCGATTTGGTTACAATCCAAAAATGTCAAGTTTCAAATATTTTCGCATGTAATTTTATGCAATGCTTGGAAATAATTTTCGCAATTTGAAAACATAGAAAATCGTGCCCTAAAAATTTCCATATGCTTATGTTTTTGTTGAAGTTTGTATTGTTTTGTGGAAGATTATATTTATTACGCGCCAACTGCGTCTTTACAATTTGAAGTATTTACTGCGACAGACTTATTGCATACATGCAGCTGCACACGATACATGTGTGACCATAGCAAGAATATTAATCGACGCAGCGATATTTTATCGTTGCCGTTAAAATTCAAACTAATTTCAACACTCTCTCTCAACGATAACATACTTAATTACATGCTACAAGATTAATAACAATTCATTTCATTAATACATTTCACATGTTTGTTCTTTTGCAAATTCTTGGTTAATACATCAGACATCATATCGCTTGTACACACGTATTCAATATCTATCTGATTGTTAGCATACAATTCTCGAACATGATGGTACTTAATATCTATATGTTTACTACGATTATGCAATGTTGGATTCTTAGTTAGACATTGAGCGCTTTGATTGTCGCAATATAATAAAACAGATTTAGTTTCTTTAAAACCCATTTGATGTAACAGTTTTTAGTAACAGTTGATAGTGCAATGTACTCGGCTTCAGTGCTGCTCAAAGATACCAGACTTTGCTTTTTAGACTCCCACGAAATCGCGCCGCCCGCTCCAATGAAGACGAATCCACTATACGATTTGCGGTCTGCAGTATCATTTGCCCAATCCGCGTCGACGTAGCCATGTAACAGTTTTCCCGTAGCCTAATGAAGTTTCAGATTAGCTGTGCCCTTGAGGTACCTTAGCACACGCTTCGCTGCAATTTCGTGTTTCTTTTGAGGATTTGCGTTCCTTTGCGCCAGTTTTGCCACGGAGTGTAATATATCTGGCCTTGTTGTTATGGCCAAATACATTAAAGAGCCTATTAATGACTGATATTTTTTCTCATCAATAGCTTCGCAGTTGTTGTCATCGCACTTGACTTGATGACCGGCTTCCAGTGGTGTAGCAACAGCCTTACACATTGACATGCCCCAAGCGTGTAGCATGTTTTCAACGTACTGCTTATGACCAATAGCTATGTTGCCAGTTTCTCCCTCGCGTTCTACTTCTATACCCAAGAAGTGACTTAGCTGGCCTCCATCAACTACTTAAAACTCATTGGCGATTGACAGTTTGATGCTCAACAACTCATCTTTGGTTGAGCTGGCAATTAAAAGATCATCTACATAAACTGCAATGATATTAATTTTACCTTTTCCATTGCGTACATAAACGCATGGCTCGCTGACACATGCAGTAAATCCATGTTTTCTCAGTACTGCATCCAGTTTGGTATTCCATTCTCTGCCACTTTGCTTTAGACCATACAGAGATTTTTTCAGCTTCAAAACTTTGTTAGGATATTCGTCGCTAACGAATCCATCCGGCTGCTTCATGTAGACTTCTTCGGAAAGCTCGCTGTTCAAGTAAGCTGTCGACACGTCCATTTGATGCAGGAATAACTTATATTCAACCGCCAGCGCCATTATCATCCTCACAGAAGAGTACCTTACCACTGGTGAGAAAGTTTCAAAGTAATCGACGCCATATTGCTGCGCACAGCCTTTTGCTACTAATCTTGACTTGAATCGCTCCACGTAGCCGTCTTTGCCAACTTTTACCCCGAAAACCCATTTACATCCTATGGCTTTCTTGCCCTTTGGCAAATCTACAATTTCCCAGGTCTTATTAGCTTCAAGTGCTTGAATTTCCTTCTGTATTGATGCTGACCATTCTCTATTCATTTTTGAATTACGAGCATCACCTACACTTGCGGGGATTGGCACATCCTCTGCTTTCAACATATTAAGAGTATTAAATAGCTTTCTGGGACGACCCGGCTTACCAGTCTTTAATATTCGTGGACGACCTGCACCTCGAACTTCACTAATTTTGGGTGTCTCCACTTCATTGCTTTGCGCATATTCTTCGATATCATTAACTTCTGTACTTTGATTGCTCGACTCAATACCTGCTTCTTCCTGCATCTCTTCATTATCACATTCTACACTGATTGTTTGAGCCTGCAGATTTGGTAGCACACATTTATCAAATAACGCTATGTCTCTGTTGTCCCTCTCAGATTCCCCAAAATCGTTCTCCAAGAATATAACATCTCTGCTTTCAATCACCTTTCCGGTTTCTGGACAATACAACTTATACGCTTTTGCTGTTGACGAATAACCTATCATTATGTACTCGCTACCCTTTGACCTGAATTTCTTTTTGTGCCACTTATTGAGTGCAATTACTTTTGCGCCGAATATTCTTAAATGTGACACGGTTGGTTTTTTACCGGTCCACATCTCATACGGTGTCTTATTTATCAACGTCTTTGTCTCCGACCTATTGCGCAGATAGGCAGCAGTCTGTACTGCATCTCCCCATAGGGACTCTTTTGCTCCAGAATATATCATCATACTCCTGGCCATCTCAACCAGCGTGCGATTTGCTCGTTCTGTAACGCCGTTCTGTTGTGGTGTATACGGTACCGTTAGCTGTCTTTTTATGCCATTTTCCGTTAAGAATTGATTGAATTCATGACTCACATACTCTCGACCGTTATCGCTGCGGATTGCTTTCAGCTTTTTACCGCATTGTCTTTCAGCAAACACTACAAAGTCTTTAAATGCTTTCAGTATTTCGTCCCGCGCTTTCAAAAAATACACAAAAGTATAACGGGAATAATCGTCGATGAATGTCGCAAAGTACCGCGCCCCTCCGTCAGACGTCGTGCTGATTGGTCCACATATGTCTGTATGCACAAGACTTAACAGTTCTTTTGCGCGATTCTCTGATGCCCTTGGAAACGATCCAACGCATATTTTGCTTTTCGCGCAAGTTTCGCACACGTCGCCTTGCAAGTCTATGTTTTTCTTGATTGATTTCAAACCGTGTACGATCTCATCACTTGCCATTTTCTTTAAGCTTGCCATATTTAGGTGACCTAGACGATTATGCCACTTCCATAATTCACTGCATTTGAGTACATACACTTTTTCATGTGTGCATCAATCATAAATAATCCGCCACACTTAGTAGCCTGCAGTATTGTCACATTTTCATTGTCTTTTATAATGGCTCTCTCTCTCTCAAAAAACACTTTGTCTCCTTTTTCCACGACTTTTAATACAGACATAAAGTTTGTTTGCAATTCTCTAACGTACAAAACGTTTTTTAATTCAATGCAAGAATTTCCAGAATTTACACACACAGTGCCAATGCCGTCGGCTCTTATGAAATTATCTCCCGCTAGAAAAATTTTTTCCTTGTGCTCTTTAAAGTCGACAAACAACGATTTCTCACAACACATGTGAGCAGTGGCGCCACTGTCTAGACACCACATCGATTTTGTCGCTTTACCGTTACTCTGCACATGATCTATGAAGTCTTGCATTGTCGAAAACTCTCTCGACCTTAATTGAAGCAATTTTCGAAACAACGTCATTTTTGTGGAAGGTCCACGTGGCTGATACACACCGGAGAGCGTATCCCATGCTTCTTTTGCCGAAACGCAATCCTTTATTAAAATTAGCTGTGACGGTTCTACACCCAGCAATATGCTTGATAATGCCGTTTCATCCCACTTATCAAATTCAGCTTTTTCAGCCAGAGTGGCATTTTCCGATTATATTAATATTAATCGACGCAGCGATATTTTATCGTTGCCGTTAAAATTCAAACTAATTTCAACAGTTTTCCACTCAAAAGGAAAACAACAATTATTTGAATGCTTTCATTGGTTAAATTATGCATTTAATGTTTTTGTGTTTTCGTTTCAATTGTTGCTTTTTGCCGTTTGCCGCTAGCAAAGAATTCTCCTGAAACTCAACTTGCTGAATTAACGCAAATAAATGCACGTAATTGTGTGTGTGTGTGTGTGTGTGAGTGAGTGTGAGTGTGAGTGTGAGTGTAACATGTAGTTGATCAAACTCTGTTCAACAACACTCAACAAGGCAGAGAATTAGAGCGAACAAAATGTTTTATTCGGCAGCAATGCTCTCGCTCTGCTCTCGCTCTGCTCTCACTCTGCTCTCGCTGTGCTCTCGTTCCCTTTGCTATTGCACTTGCACATGACGGAGCAGAGCAGAGCAGAGCATACCATAGCAGACCATGGCAGAGCAGAGCTATTTGCGTAGCAGTTGCAATAGCAGAGCATTATTTTTATAGCGCTTCCTGTGACGGAGTTGGAAATTCAAAAACTGTGCAAAATTCATAAAAATTACTTAAATACACTTCAGCAAATACAAATGCATTTTCTGTATACATGTGCACACACACACACGTGAAGGAACGACTTGTGTAGAGGGTATCATCTGGTGGGTCTGTGCTTCGAATTGAGTTGACTTTCATTTCGGTCTGTTCAAGTTGTGTTTATATGTTCTATATATTATCATATCATATCATATAGTTTAATATCTACTGCCGTTTCTCGCTGATTATTATCTCTTGGGTGCTGCGTTAGCCAACGCTAGATGGCGCCAGCTCAAACCCCAGTTTGCATTTATTCCGTTTCCAATTGAAACTTTAGTGAAAATATTGGCTTAATAAATAAATGAAATAATGCAATATGCTCAATACTATTAATGCATTTATATATTTGCTTAAATCAAACACAAATGTGTGTGTGTGCGTGTGTGTGTGTGTGCACATACTTAATGTATGTGCAAATTTACAGTTGTTAACTGTGGAGTTGACAATTTATGCATTATGAGTCTCATTTCATGTTTGTAGTGCCACAAGCAACAACAACTTTATTGGCAAAGGAGTAATTCAATTTAAATATTTTATGCTTTTTTTATGCACCACATACATGTGTGTGTGTGTGCGTGTGCGTGTGTGTGTGTGTGTGTGTGTGTGTGTGTGTGTGAAATCAATTAAAAGTTTTAATTGAAAGATTTAAGTGAAATTAAATACACCCGCCTCGACTTGGGCACAGTTTTGGTTCCTTTTTTTTTTTGTGGGGGCGATTAGGAGCATGGTTTTGGGCTTCCAATTAGATTTGTCTCTTTTCCCAACCCCCTCCCCATGCCCAACCCTGCCTGCCCCCGCACCAGGCGTTGATTGTCTATGATTTTGACTAACAACAAATTTTCAAGCAATTTTCGAAATAGTTATGTGCGGTTGTTGATGATGATGGATACAGCCACGCCCCCTCTCAATCTCTCGTCTTTTGAAAATAAATCTAATCAAAGCAAGCTGGAAAGCCATGGCAACAGAGAGTGAGAGAGAGAGAGAGAGAGTGATAAAGGGATGAAAGGATGAAGAGAGCAAATAGTCTTAGTTACCTAATTTAATTAACGCAAAATGTAAACATTTTTGAAGCGTTTGCTGTTTGCAAATTTCCTTGAAATTACATGAATAAATTATCTGTCCCTCTCTCTCTCGCTCCCCCTCTCGCTCTGGCCATGTTTTGTGTATCGTTTTGTCCCACTCTGTCATGAGCACATTGATGTACTTAATTTGATGGCTCGCAAGGACAAACAATCAATGTAATAAACGAACATTTCGGCCAAGTTAAGACACATGCATGCATGTCTAGCATGCTAGCTACAACAATTTGTGTTCGACTTGATGCATATTTGATTTAGCCCAGTTAACATTTTACGCATTATGAATACGTTTTGATTTTGTTGATATTGTGATTCGATTTGCAAATGATATATATATGTATATGTATATATACATATGATGTTTAGTGCGACGATAGCACTAATTTCAACACATTTAAGCCGTAAAAAGGCTTGTCTAACTAGTATCAGACTGATAGAGTCGATAGCTATCTGAATACTTTGTACTGAATACTTGTTTTCATCTATTTATTTATTTAATGTCAACTAAATGAACTAACAAACTAAAATTTAAAATGATATATAAATTAAATATATATAAATGAGAAATATTTATAAGATTTCCCAGACAAATGTTTCTATTCAATCCTTAGACAAACTAGCCGTAAGAAGAGCTCAGTTTCTCAATCACTCTTTCTATAACAATGAATAAAATAAAATAAAATAATTCAACTTATCTCAAGCCAGTTACGGCTTAAGCTGTAAGGAAGCTGCTCGAGCTCCAGTTTCAGAATGATGGCTATACTAAGGGAGCTCAGTTTGCTTCAGTTCTGGATACCCATTTCTGGGGTTACTTACGAATAGTGTTTTCTATGCTCAGCTATTTTGTGACACCTGTCTGTTATCCTTTCTAAATACTTTCCCCATCAGCAACAACAACAACAACAACAACAACAACAACAACAACAACAACAACAACAACAACAACAACAACAACATATCTTTGGCATTCTAAAATTCTCATTCTCATATTGTGTGAAGTTCATTGGTCTACAAATGTGGCAACTTTCACTGTGCCACATATGTCAGCCTATTCACATGTGTGCTGCAAGGACCTCAATCCGTATTTGTTCTTTTTTTGTATTGTCCTCTTTTGATACCTTTTAATACCTTCCTCTCTAGTCCAATATGTCCGTTGTTGTTTTTCTGCCTTTAGCCTTGACAATTGTATCCCAACAGCCAGCTTGCGGCATTACACACACACACTCGCACACACATAGAAGCACACACACACGTAAACATTGAGAAGCCCACTTAGTGGCTAGACATATACGTCAAACCGTCCGTCAGGATCCGGACGGAGCCGTTCCACATTGTTAGCTTGGGGCTAAGCTTTACATTTGTATTGCAATTCTCAGTTTTTGCAGCTGTGGTTGTTATTGTTGTTGTTTTATTGTTGCAGGTGTTGCTGTTGTTTTACGCTCGCTATCATATCATATTTTTGATATACATATGTTACAAATCGCCTCGTCCCGTATGCCCTGCACACGTTCAACACTGGCAACGGAGCCCAACCCAACCCAACCCAATCCCCCTCAAACCTCCAACTTCAGTTTCATTTATCGATTTTTTTAATTTATTCGCATTTTAAATGAATTACAAATAATTTATTTTGGTTTTCGTGTCTGTCATGTTGCTATATGCTGTATATATATATATATATATATATATATATAACATCGGTCTCTGTAACTGCTTCTGAAAAAATGTTTAATTTCTATTGTAAATCAAGAAATTTAATTAATTGAATGTCAATTAAATATTTTTGACTTTTATTCGCACAGTGAATATATTTTGATTTCATTCACTTTTTAGGCATTAAATCATTTTTCATACATTTACTAATGATTTGCTTTCTCTCGTCTCATTTTTACAGGTAAGATCAAAACTGAAAACTGTGTCATAAAAAAAGCATCTGTTTGGGGTTCGTAGCACATTTTGTTCTATGTTACTATATACATATATACATATATATATATATACATACATTTTTTTGTCAGCTTAACCCTTGTTTATTTATTTATCTGCGGTTGTGCATAATCTCTAAGCACAAACAACTACAGCAACTCTTTCAGAATACCCTGTGTGCTGCTGAGAAACGGGTATGAACTGGCATCTTAAACTTGACTGAAATCTCAGCTCAGCTTTTCTTTTGGGCAACTTATTAACGAATATTTACGAGTGACTTTGAATAGTCTCTGGTTACAGGGTATCACGTAGTCAGGCATGGGCGAGTAGTATTTTGTGTGTGGCCAGCTGGATGGTACGGCACACCCACGTTCCGGTTAAGCCCCGCCCATCATCCGCTTCGCACCTTTATTCAGTTGGCAGCAGCTTAGACACTTTGAGCTTTTAATTGCTTCACTGCCTGGACGCACACATCTGGCAGTCAGTGTAGAATCATTGCCAAATTGCACAGCTTGGCAATTAAATAGTTTTGCATAATGAATAAAATCACTTTGGTTGCATATGCTTAAAGATTGATGTTGCTTGATGATTACCTTGAGTTCCCCATTAAATAATTAATTTTTATTATTATTGCCAAATGCCCGAAATGAATAAAGTTAACTAATTGGTTGCAGAGCAAAGTTCAAATCACAGAACCTAAATCTCTCGCTTCGTTTTTGGTTGCTGCAACACTCGTCAAACTTGCCAGGCTTTTCAAATAATATTATTTATCTTCGTTTAATACGAATAGTTGCAAAACTATCAGATTGAAGAGTTTCTCTTCAAACTCAAAACTCAAAACCAAACAAAAATGAACACATCAAAGTCCAATTGACAGCAAAACAAAAGCCGATTCAGCTCAGAAATTAAAAACAACATTTAAATATTTATTGCAGCAAATAAAACTTTGAATTGCCGCTTAACTTTTAATTGCATTCAAGTTAACGGCAAGTATTAATTAGTCGAGGCCGATGCCGATGACGATGACGATGACGATGACGATGACGATGGCGATGACGATGCCAATCTTTGAAGGACATCGCCAGCAATCTGCCGACTAAATATATAGTTACACATATATACTCTAGCTTAAAAATAGTTACAGATATGTGCAGTTATCGATTTGAAGTGGTCGATCTTTTCGATTTGAAGTTATCGATTTGAAGTGATCGATTTAATCGCTTATATATATTCTTGTCAGATTATATCAAAGTATAAAAATGATTACATAAAAAAAGAAAAAAACGAAAACATTCGAAATAAAAGTCACATTTTCAACTTTATCGCAACTATTTTAAGCGCTTATTTGAAAGTTTTTCGTATAAGTATTATATCAAGGTTCATGCAACTACCTCTCTCTCTCTCTCTCTCTCTCTCTCGCTCCTCTCTGACTCTCCCTTTGTGGCTCTGCACATTTCCCAGCGTCGCACATGTGCTCGCCACATGTTTGTCGTCTCTGCTCTGATCGATGAGAGCGATTTATAGACTTTGAGAGTTTGAGTTTCGACGCGGCTGCAGATAACATTTCCAATTATCGCACTTGCCACGAAATGTGGAACATGTGCTTATCAAATATGAACCAAAAAAAAAAAATTGAGAAAAAAATAAATACAAAATGTAAACATCAAAAGGAAGCGGCGAGAGCAAGGCCAAAGGGCAGATGGCAATCCAAATAGGAAAAAGAGCAGAGAAGAGCGGAGAGTAAATGTGTAATTAAAGAAAAATACACACAGAGAGAGAGAGAGAGAGAGATAGATAGACATATATGGCTTTATGGGCCTGGACATTAGGATCGTTGGGTAGCAAACAAAGCAAAACAAATTGGTTGCTGTTGCCACAATTATTGGACACGAAACGCAAACAGACAGACCGAGACGAGAGCGAAAGAGAGACAGAGAGTGAGAGAGAGTGAGAGAGAGTGAGAGAGAGTGAGCCCAGGGACTGACTGGTCACCCACCTACCTGGAGCGTCGCTGTGTGTGCGAGTGTGTGTGAACTGTGCAGCTACCTGGGAGCCAAGGGAGAGCGGCTCAATTTCAGTTTCAGTTTGCGATGTCTGCCGTCTCCTGGCTGGAAGCCAACCAAGCGTGCCATGAACTGTTACACCCTGTTCCTGCCACTGCCTGCTTGGCTGACTGCCTGGCTGACTGGCTGACTGCCTGTCTGCCTAGTACATCATGCCACATTTTATCGAGAGGCAGCTGTTGTTGTTGCACATTTTTGAGATACTTTTAAAGGTAAATGTTGTGGCTGAAAAACAGCTGCTTACAATTCTCGGGCCACATTTTATTTCGCATTTTACATTCCAATTTGAGTTGCCACGGCGCTGCTGTTGCCTGCCTGCCTGCCTGCCTGCCTGCCTGCCTGCCTGCCTGCTGCTTAGCTAAGTTTTTAAGTGGAACAAATGTTGAGGCGACTGCACTGGACAAATACACTCAGCTAGACTATTGACTCCTCGGATCGGATCACTATATCATTTAGCTCAATTCTGTTTAGCCAGTTATCCGAACCAAACTCAACAAAATGTGCTGCCAACACTTGAAGTGAAAGTCATCCAGATCGGCTTACGAAATCATATGGAATATGGAATATATATATATATATATATATATATATATATACAGAACTTTTAGTTGACAAAGGGTATTCAAACTGTGTTGATTTTCTTTCGCTTTGTGGCATATAAATTACTTCCACACATGCAGTGGCTGGGAGACTCTTTGCCACCTACTCACTTAACTTGTTGTTGTTGTTGTTGTTGCAGATGTGGCATACATTTGGTGCTCGTGCGGGATACGTTTCCAGCTACTCGCAGCGCAAAAGGAGTTTTGGTCCCAAATGATGGCCCAAGGCCAAAACCTGTGCACTAATTACGCGTATTTTTTTTGGCTCTTTCCACTCTCTTCTGTCTTGTGTCTGTTCTCTTCTTCCGTTTTGCACTTTCCTTCGCCTGTTTTAACAGTTATTAGTTAAAAGCTCTACGGCCATAAAAAGTCGCAATTGCAATTTAAAGCGTCATTTCGGAGCTGCTTTTCTCGTTGTTTTCTCCTTGTTTTCTTTTGTTTTCTTTTGTTTTTTTTTTTTTTTTTATCAACTTGCAAATGCTGCAAATGTTTCTGCCACAGATTCAGGTTCAAAGTGGCAACCATTCTAAAAACTTTCGAAACTTTTCTTTTGTATACACTTTACTCTTCAATTTCAAAACATATTTAGCAACAAAATATTGAAAAAAATATTGAAATACCAAAGGAAAAAAACCAACGATTTTTCAGCTTTGAATTTTGAAGTTGAGTTTTTGTAATCTTAGAAAATTGTGTAAGTGTGTGTGCGTGTGTGTGTGTGTGTGTGTGTGATGAGTGTCAAATAACTTTTCAATTTGTTTACTTATTAATTTTGAATGCCTCCGCAATACCCTGTAAAGTGGCTAGAATTGGATGTGCTTTGGCGATCAAGTTGTTTTTCACTTGGCTAAAATCGAACTGAACTTTGAACTCTGACCTAGTATTCACCCGCTTGTATTTGACTTGGCCTCCATTTCTAACTTTTCGGCCATTTGTTGGTTTTCCGTTTCGCCTGCGACTTGTCGCCCAGTTGGAGTCTTGTCAAATATTCCGAATGGCCATCAAGAGCAATTAATTTTCTAATTATTTTATGTGCGAGACAGACGCCCCGACGCCCCTCCACCCTCCCCCCTTACCGGCATTACATTCCCCCCGCAACCGGCAAAGTTATTTGGTTTTTTTGAGCGTTGATAAGGGATTAGATGAATCTACATGTAAATGCAGGCATGGGATAGTTATATGTATGTGTCTTTAAGCAGCATTGGTTCATCAAGCATATGTTGAGAGAGAGAGAGAGACAGCGAGAGAGAGAGAGAGAGAGAGAGCCACGTAAGGCATGTAAACATTGTAAAATTTGAATTACGTGCTCTGGTTGCCAAGTGTGTGTTTTTCGACTCTGTTTTGGCCTTTTTGTCTAGAAGTGGCTACGAAAAAATGTATTTCAAGTCCACCTTCCGCTTGCCACGCACGGCAGGTCCTCAAGGTAGAGGGGGGGAGGTGTGGAGTGCAAAAAGCTTCGCAAGAGATTTTTCACAGACGCGTCTAAAAAGCCAAAGGGCCTCTTAAGGAATATATACAACTCGATTTCGCTTACCATTCGCATGTCCCCTTAGGGCCGGGCCGGGCCAACCGTGTAGGGAGACGACAGGCTGTGTTTGGGCCTGCTTTGGCGTGGGGTCGGGTGGGGTGGGGTGTGTTTTGGCTTCAGTTCTGAGAAGCAGCGTCTTTTGATGGCAGCGCCGCCGGCGTCGCAACTGACTAAGCAGGCAGCAAGTTGAGCAACTCTTGAGACGAGCAGCTCAAGAAAAATTACAAAATTTATTAAAGTGTTGCACAAGTGAGAGACGGAAACGGTGAAGGAGGGGGGGGGGGGGAAGGTTACACACACAAATAGACACCCACACACATACACATATCAAATGTAATTGACTCGGAAATCTAAGACAAATGGGTTAAAAACAGAGGACGAAGCAGCCAAAGGGCAAACACACACAGTTTGTGTGTGTGTGTGTATGTGAGTGTGTGTAGCATATGCATAAGTAGGTGTTGCCTTGATGCGTCACCAAATTACAGAGCAGAGCACGAGATTCGCTGCTGCCAACGGCGCCCCACAAGTTGAGATGTTTCCCTCCAATTGATATCCTTGCAGTCGCTTGTGTTTGTAACGCATTAAAAGTATATATATATATATATATATATATAGCAGACATAGGCACAATTAAATTTAGATGTCAGCTGGTTCACTTTTGATCAAGCAAGTGTATTTAATCGTCGGTTTGCCTCATACAGCCGTTCCATTTCATGCGCAGCAAGACGTAGTTGGTGGTGCATTATTCTAAACCACCACCACCACCACCACCATCAGCAGCAGCAGCAACCCACCCACCCCAGCAGCAGCAGCAACCCAGCCACCCTAGCAGCATTAGCAACACCACCAACACCATTAATAGCATATACAGTGACTCACACCGATATTTGCACAGCTTCAAGTAAATAATGTAATTGCCTTCCATAAGTTAATTATTCATTATTTTTCAAAAATTCCAAAGAAATATGGTAGGTACATGTATTAACCACCTAAATTAATATATGACCCCAATACACTGGGGTTTCCCCACCTGCTAGGTAGAATTATAAAATACAAATACATTATTTACTTGACGCTGTGCAAATTTCGGTGTGACTCACTGTATGTATATATCCGAGCATGTTTTTGCCGCCCCCTTCGTAATAACCCCCGGCGATAAAATACAAATGCGTCTCTGCATTGTGCATTGTGCAAATGTCAAAAGAAAGAGACGAGCAACAACCGAAAGAAGATGAAGAAGATGAAGAAGATGAAGAAGATGAAGAAGATGAAGAAGATGGAGAAGATGAAGAAGATGAAGAAGATGAAGAAGCTGAATAAGATGGAGGAGATGAGAAAAACCGGGGAACAGGCCAAACAGAAACGAAAGAAAGCCGACTTTTGGATAAGATATAGCGTATATAGTATATATATATATATATATATATATATATATATATACAGCTGAATTCCATTTTCAGGTTGAATTTGTTGAAATTCCTATGGGAATCGAACTTATTTCTCTGTATATATCTCAACTGTACTGCTAAGAATCCAAACTTGACTTTTTCTTTAGTATTCAAAATGTTTAAGTCTAGATCGGAGCTGAAAATATGTTGAGAACTTAACCCCTGATTGGTTTTATCATATAAATAAAATAATATTAATTAATATTATAATTAAAAATCGAAACAAAAAATAGATTTTGCAGTTTCTATATAGTTTTCTTATTCACTTACGAACCGGTTCAGCACTGCCAGAACCGTTTCGTCTAGCAAAGATTTTGTACAAGATATTCTGAGAGAATGGCGATAACTATAAAGGCGAAGGGTGGCTACGATTTGGAGAGAAGTGGCAGTTGGGTGGGCGGTTGGCTGCTTGCAATGCAATATTCTTATATATATATATATATATACATATATATATTGAGGGGGTGGTTTTAATGCCAGGCGATTGAAAATGAATGAAATTTTATATGCGACTACAATCGTAATGAATGAATGAATGAATGAATATCTGGATGGATGAATGTGCCAATGAAAGGCGCACGGCATGTAAGACGGAAAAACCAAACCAAAGCATAACCAACCGCACACTCCACTCCCCTTCCCTCCCTCCTCCCCCAGCCAGCAGCAGCAGCCCCTTTTAGTCGCAATGCCAACCCCCAAGGACAGCAACTGGCCCATTAGGGGGCAGGTCGAATATGTTCCCCATTTTCAATACTGACTGCAAAGAAGCAGGCAAACCGAACCGAACATGAACTTCATTATACAAACACACACACGCACACACAAGCACAAGCACACACACACGCACACACACACACACACACTCACACACACACACACACAGCACTTGAGAAAACCAAATTCGATTTGGATGCCGGCTAATGCGAAATTTGTATGCAGGCCAAACATTTGGCCATTTCTTTTGTTTTGACGCCTCGCCGCACTCCTTGTTGGGATTCCTGGCCGGGCAATTGGCGCTCGAGGAAATAACAATCAAATTAAATGGCAGACAAAAGTAGGCAGCCGAGCAGAGGCCTGCAGGAAATTAGGAATGCGCCTACATCTAGCAATATCTAGCAATATCACACCCCTCCCCACCCCACCCCTCCCAGCTCTATTTCCTATTCGCACTTCCACAAAGGAAAAGCAGAGAAAAAAAAAATGTGGCGATTGCTGCTTTTTAACACTTTCAGTGCATAAATTTCTTTGGCATTTTATTGACTTAATTTGCTGGGCGTGAAAAAAATAATGAATAAGATACACAGATACACACATACACAGATGCACAGATACACAGATACACAGATACACAGCAGACACACACAGATACACACAGTTACAGTTACAGTCACAGATCCATTTACATTTGGCGCTGCGAGCCCAGCCTGACAATGAGCCAAAAGCATCATCATAAAAAAGGGTTAACATTCGGGACGCACATAATTTAAATGAAAAACTAATTTCAAATGTCATAAAAAGAAAAATCCCAAGCAGAGCTCGCTTAAGCATCTGAAATTCATAACGTGATAAAAGCCAGAGAGAAGCGAAAAGAATGCCATGGAATACCCATAATGCAAATGCCCACGAACTTGTACACAAACATATATTTAATAACTTAATATTCTTCACCGTTCACTGTTTACTGTTCACTGTTCACTGTTCCTTGTTCACTGTTCACTGTTCACTATTCGTTGTTCACTTGTTCACTGTTCACTGTTCACCGTTCACTTGTTCACTTGTTCACTTGTTCACCGTTCACTGTTCACCGTTCTCTGTTCACTGTTCACTGTTCACTGTTCACTGTTCACCGTTCACTTGTTCACTTGTTCACTTGTTCACTGTTCACTGTTCACTGTTCACCGTTCACTTGTTCACTTGTTCACTTGTTCACTTGTTCACCGTTCACCGTTCACTGTTCACTGTTCACTGTTCACTGTTCACCGTTCACTTGTTCACTTGTTCACTTGTTCACTTGTTCACCGTTCACTGTTCACCGTTCCTGTTCACTGTTCACTGTTCACTGTTCACTGGCGCTCAGCAACGCTCTCAAATTGCTTGCACTGCCAAAGGAAACTTAATACTCTGACTTGAAACAATGCTTCTTTGCTTCTTTTTCAGTAGAGGGGCTCTCAATTGAATTTAAGCATATATATATATATATATATATATATATATATATATATATATATATATAACTAACTAACTAAAGTCTTGGGTTCAATGCAATCTGATAATCGAACTCTCTCGACTAGATCATTCTTTTTTTTAAAAATGTTTTTAGCCTTTTTTTGTCAGCTATCGTTATCGTTATCGTTATCGGCTATCATAAGTGGATCACAGCTCTAAAATAAGCATGCTGATGTGGACTTGCCATATCTCACAATACGTATCAGGTCAACTTGACAGCTTTGGCCAGCCAATTGAAGTGATTCAAAATGTTGATAAAACTAAAACCTCAAAGCTACCAAACTCAATATATTACTTCAAAAGGGGGTTAACGTTAAGATATAACACCTATCGGTCGAACTGAATATTATCTTATTATATATTGATCTATGTACACATACACACATACAGCTGCGCTCAAAATAGTAGTTTTGGAATATCTTTAAAAACAAATATTTAAAATATTGTTTAAAGATATGAAAAAATTTCATAATATCTTGTATTTATTTTATGTTTATTTTTATTTAATTATTTATTAAATTTATCATTATAATAGTTGTGGAATTGTTGGGAAGTTTTCTCAGTGTATGTTGAAGATTTTGAAGAGCTCCCAATTTGATCAGCATGAAAAGAGTAATATGTTCATTAGATGTTTTCGTATAAGCAGCACTATTATTTTGTCCGCAACTGTACATACATACAGAAGTACACAAAACTGAGAGTTAAGTGTCGAAAGGAGCTCGTAAGCTGATTAGTTCGCCCCTTCAGATTCAGGGGCTCAACTTGAAGCTATTTTTTGTTGCCTTAATGCGCACTTCTTTTTCTTATCTGCGCCCCCCACCGATGCAGCTGTGGCATGTTCGTCTGTGCTTCACCCCAGCAATACGTCAACGTCTAAAGAACGCCTCCCCTTCGCCCCCCCTTCCCACACACACACAGTGTCGCACATATGCCAATTTTAGTTAGCTGCCTTAATGCGAAGGCGGCATTAAGAAACCAAGTTGATGCACTGAATAACTGCGTCGCACCGACAATCAAATGCCCTAACTAACAACTCTGTTAAGCAGGTCCCTCTCTGCCACTCTCCTCCTCTCTCTCTCTCTCTCCCTCTCCCTCTCTTTCGCTCTCTTAATGAGTTGTTTTTAATTGATATGTTCTTCAGGGCGTCACAAAGGGTGTGCTATAATTGGAGCTACCCCATTCGGAGTTACGGTACATCCTTAATTTGTGAACTCTCTTCTGCCTACCAAATTTTTTTTCATTTTTCATTTTTTTTTTTTTTTTTTTTGTCTCTAGAGTCGAGGGTAAAAGAAGAAAAATGCGATTTTTATGCGCAGAAAATTACAAAAGGCTGCCAAGCCGACTGTCGACTGTCGGTTGGGTTGCAGCCTGTGTCGCAGACGCACCTCTCCCTTCATCTACCCGCCCCCTTGGCTAGTCCTCGTCCCTGCACCAGCTGGCACCCTCTTGTTGCTGCAGCTTCGTGCTTGCCTCTTGTGGTTGTCAGCTTGGCATCAGTTGTCGCCCAGCCGTGTGAAAGGTGTCTCTGTCCGCCCTCTCAGTTTCTCAGTTGCTCCATCTCCATCTTCGACACAGTGGGTTGATGTCTTCTTATACATGTGTATACCCTGTATTTGCAGATATTCGAGCTTGGAGTCTGACAGATTAGAGCACGTCGCGCCTGGGAGATGCAGCAGATCGTTGATAATATATCGCTTATCGATAGGAATACGATTAAGTTTCATCGATAACATTTCATACAAAATTCTAGCATATATCTCGAATAGCGATTCGATGGAGATGGCAGCATGTTTGTTCTTCGGTTGTTCGCCTATCGCCATTTGCAGGGTATTTTGTAGTCGTGCATGCGCTCGATCCTCGATATTACCTTCTGATTTGATGTCATATGGGGATGCTTATGGGATGCGATGGTCTCCAAAATGAAGAAAAATCGCATTATTATGGCATGCGTTTAATTTTGCAACAAAAAACCAACTAAACACATACACACACACACACACACACACACACACACACACAGAGTGAGGGAGAGAGATGGATAGATACGTGATTGTTCTGCGTTGATTGCGTTCAAGTGGCGCGTCTGCTGCTCCACCTTCTGCTTGCCCCCTCCTCCCGCTGCCGCCCGCACCGAATGCTGCTTCATTATGCTCAGCATGCACCCCTCCCCCCGCCCAGCCCGCTCCCTTCTGTGAGCTCTCCTTTCTTTTTGTCTTGCCTTCTTCTTTTTATGATTTGCTTTGGCACTCATTTATTTATTTATTTTCTGCGTTGTTGTACTTTTTTTTCTTCTTCTTTCTTCTCTTTTAAATGTATTTTGCATTTAATTTTGCACATGTGTGCGTGTGTGTGTGGGTGTGGGTGTGTATTTCGCACTTTCCCTTTTCATTATGTTTCGCTCTTGCTTTTGTGGCTGCTTGTGATACGTGTTCGCCCGCTCCAAGTGGGTTTGGGGTGGGTTGCTTTGGTTGCGCCTCGGTGGCTACATGAAGATCATTAAACGGGTCGTCTAGACTTTATTTTGTGCCGTTGATTGACAGCTGCCGCCGCAGCCCCTTCCCCCTCACCCCTCACTCCTCACTCCACCTGCTCCTTACTTAATACACCTTAACCTTAACGGTTCTCGGTTGGGTTGCCTGAGTTAGGTTTGTGCGGATTTCGGCACTTTGTCATTCATTTTTATGACTGCGCGAGCTTCCCAAATTGTTCGACATGCGTGTGAGGTTAATTGGCAGGCAAATCTGTTTCTCTGCTCTACAGGGAGTTGTATATATATACATGTATATATATATATATATGCATATATGTATATACATTTACTGTTGCATACCTTGAGGCGTAGCAAAAGCGCCTTCGCACTCAATCGGAAACTCAACAATGGCCTGAAATTGCACAAGAGGCCAGTTTAATTAAGCAGCACGCCTGAGGACAGCCTGCCATTCAAAATTGCCATATACATATATATATATATATATATATATATATATATATATATTCGATTACAAGTTGCTTTGTATGTATTTTCAATAGTTTCAAACATATTTCACAATGCCTTTAAGCTTTGCAATTGGAGAATGCCATTCAGAGAAATATTTACTTTAATCAGCTTAGAATAGCTGCTATATGTTTGCCCGGCTTCGATGAATCCTAATTCATATCAAGGAGTTAAGGAACAACTTACGATTTTCGCTGTAAATTCCTTTCGATCCATACATAACTTTATGAATGGGCTCCAAATTTCGTTCGGTACTCGTTTCCGTTGTGCAACCAATAATAATAATATTAACTTGCTTAGTAATATTTTGGCTGAGACTCTTTTATAAGGTGGGTTTTGTTTGGTTTTCATGGCGCTTTAATAGATTTCACCCATCTAAGCAATTTCTACTTTGTGGCTTTTGGTATTAATGACTTTATTATAATCTTTTCGTTGTGGTTGTTGTTGCTTTTGCTTTTGCTTTTGCTTTTGTTGCAGTCATTTGGTGGCACGCGTCCTCTGCCATTTTAGTGGCAGGCATAAACCGCATAAGCCGCGACATCGACGCCAACGTTGACGGTGGGGGGGCGCAGCGTGTAAATGCAGTTACGCCCCCCCGCCCGGCAAAAGCACCCTGCAGACCCATGAATACGCATAGTGAATAGCAAAGGCGAATAACGAATAGTGAATAACGAATAACGAATAACGAATATGGTCGCATTCATTCACTTTGGGCATTTCCTGCCAATTTTCCTTTTCTTTTTTTGCCATTTTTTTTGATTGTGTTTTTCTTTTGCTTTTCGCACTTGCCAAAGTTTTTTGCACCTTCGTCGGCTCCCTGGTTTCCCTGGTCTCTGCCTGGCTTTTATTATTGTCCCTCAAACATTGCGACAGTTAATAATAAACGCAGCAAGTTGGTAGCCCCTCGTGGCTTGCCCTGCCCCGCCCCGCCGCCATCCCCCTGCCCATAAAGAAGTGCGCGCCCCCAGAAGTGAATGGGCCCATAAAAATCCTGCAGGCAAAAGAAAGAGAGAGAAACAAATGCGAAAGAATGGACAAGAGAGAGAGAGAGAGAGCAACAAATGCGAAAGAATGGAAAATATTGTCGAATAAAAGTCTGGCTAAATTTATACAACGCATTTCATGCGATCAACACATAAATATTATTATATATACAGTGCGTATGTATTTATAAATACCCATTCGCAGCATGTCTCTGTGTGTGCGTGTGTGTGTGCGTGTGTGTGTGCGTGTGTGTGTGCGTGTGTGTGTACACCTCCATTCCATACACCCATCTGGTTGTATATATTTTTTACCTTATCCATTGTCGTTTTTTCTTTTCTTTGTTTTTTCTTTTTGCTTTTTGGTTTCTTTTGCAGGTTCTCCATGTCCTGAGTTAATGCCCCAAAACTGTTGACTCATGCACTGTGCAAAATTTCGCGATATATCCTTGTTGCAGCAAGCAAGATTCTAGATTCGAATGGAAATAGTTTCATCTTCAGGAATAGGAACTTCTAGGCTCAGGAATCGTTTTTCATTTAGTTTTCGTTTGTTCTGCTTCTTCCGGTTTTCTGTAGATTTTGAAAATCTTTTGTTTTCTTTTTTTGGGCTCAAAGCATTAATTTGAAAATTGCAAAGCAGATATTTTGCATAGCCTTAAGAAGATCGTTGCCATATTCCTTATATATAGTTGATTCCACTTATCAAATCGGACATTCATATTTGTGGCAGATCTGACTGTGTTTGGCGCTAATCTAGAGTTGTCTCGAGCTGCCTTACCACCACAGAGACAATAATTGTTAGTGAGTGTGTGTGTGCAGCATAAGTAGATGTGATGTGTGAGCTTGATGTGTGTGTGTGTGTGAGCGTGTGTGTGCGTGTGTGTGTGTGTGTGAGCGGATAATGTATGTGTGGTGTGTGTGGCACATACAAATTTGATGGGCAGGTTCTTTGGCGCCGCAAAATAAATTGACGAGGGCAAACGGAAATATCTGGATGCGAAAGCTATAGACTAACATGTGCTAAGAAGGGGTGAGAGAGAGAGAGAGAGAGAGAGAGCGAGAGAGAGGGAGAGGGAGGCAGGAAATAGAAGTGAAAAAAGAAAATTTGCAATGTCAATGGCTTTTCCGAATGTGAGCAAAATACAATTGCGAGCGAGTCGAATGTGAATGTGAGCAACGAATGTGCGGCAACCCTGGCAGAAATGTCTAAACTGTCGATGGTGGATGGGTGGGTGGGTGGGCGCAGGGGGCACATGGGGCACAAGGGGCGCCAACTGGAAATGGACTACTGCGGTTGGGTTTGTAAAGACGCAGTAGACATAGCCAAGGATGTCGTTGACAACGACAACAACAGCAACAACAACGGAGGCAACAAAAGGCGGAAAAGCAAAATCAATTTGAATCGATAAACCGCAAAGCAGAGTGGCCTGCCAAAGGGGGCGTGGTGGCGGGTTGTTTCTTGAAGGTGTGGTGTGCTGTGCTGTGGTGCGGCGGTTTCATTGAGCAGACCAGAGCGAGTTGAGCTGAGCTGTGGTGCGGCAACAGCGGAAGAAAGCAGCTCAAGTTCAACAAAATGTGTGAAGTTTGATTTAGCTGCGGCTTTACTTCGTTCTTTCTCTCTTTGTCTCTTTCCCTCTTTCTCTGTTTCTCTCTTTCTTCCTTTTTTTTTATGATGTGTGTGTGGGGCACATTAATACAAATGACTGTCACATGAGCGTCATAAAAATGATGAAGAGCCGGCAACAAACGAAACAACAGCAGCAACAACAACAACAGCAACAACAACAGCACCAACAACAACAGTAACAACAACAACAGCAGCAACAACAACAACAGCAGCAACAACAACAACACTGAAAAGGCAGATCGTTTGCCACAAAAGTCGAATGATGAAGTGCACAAGCACGAATCAGCTCAGCTCAAAGCCCCAGCAGTATGTGTGTGTGTGGCAAGTAATAAGCGGAAATAGCAGCTAAGAGGCATAAGACTCGCCCACTAAACGCCCACTCCTCAAAAGCAGCCATTGAAAGCGAAAGTTTCTTCGTTCCTTTTGTTTTGGGGCTGAGGCCATTGTTGACGCCCACGCATTTTTGGAGCCATTTCTGCAGCTATTAATCCATCAATGAAATACGTTGCGAATGGGTGTATATATGTGTGTGTGTGTGCATATATGTGTGTGTGTGTGTGGCTTTCCAAAAGGCTGAATGTCAGCGAGTTGTGGGATAGAAACGGAAACAGGAATTGAAACCAAAAATGTGCCTTGAAAGTTGACACAAGTAGTGTAGTTATGTGTGTGTGTGTGTGTGTGTGTGCATGTGTGTGTATGTCTGACTTGAGACTGGAGACTGGAGCAGGGTGCAAATAGTAATGGTAAATGAGACAAAGCACTTGCCGCAAGTTCAAGTTTTATGTGCAACTTTGTAAATGGATTCCTGATTGATTACAAGCAAAAGCACAGAGCAAGAAATCGCGCATTATAAGATACATATATATACATACATATATATATAAAAGAAAGGTGAATAGGGAAAGTGGAATAGTTGTGAAATGTGCCTCGCATAATTATCATTAAAAGGCGGTTAAGCACGACAAGAAAGTTGCCAACCAATTTGAACTCCTTCGCAAAATAAGAGATTCGTAATGAGTGAAAAAGTAAGCACATTGTGCTGCTTACATTTACACAATGAGTAAACACATTCAGAGAGAGTGAGAGATAGAGAGAGTGAGAGATAGAGAGAGAGAGATGGAGAGAACGGGACAGAGAGAATCGACTGGTGCTGCTCAAGTTGAAATTTAAAACTTATCACAAATAGTATAATATGGGAGGAGGTATTAGAGTATTTATATATATAGTAGATAAGGTATATATGGTATAGCTAAATATATAAATTTCTCTGATCAGTCGATATAACAGTTGACAAGTCGAAAATCGTATAAATTACTTCTTACGAATATTTGTGATTGCGAAATTATTGGAAGCAGCAAAACTGCAGATTGTGTACCTTTAATTAAGTCTATATATTGAAATGTGCATATTGAATTAACCGTGAAGAAAAAGTCGAAAAGTCGAAAAGTCGAAAAGACGAAAAGTCCAAAAGTCAAAAAGTCACAAAGTGGAAAAGTCGAATCAGAGCCATCAACGAGTAAACAAACGAAAAATCAGTTAAATTGAGACGCATTGCGCATTCGCCGCGTGACCCGCTTAACCAAGTTGATTACTCACTTTCTCTCCCTCCCCCTCTCTCTCTCTGTGTCTCTGTCACTCTCCATCTATTTTGCATCGACTACTTTACGTATGTATGTATGTATGTTGGCCAGGCTTTTGCCTGTGCTTACCTCACAAAATCAACGAAAAACTCTTGTTCCAAAACTGGCAGCCGACAACTTGGCTAATCTTTGTGACATGAACGCTTAACAGAGGAGGGGGGGGGGGGGGATGGGGTGTAATCTCTCTCCATCTCTGGCCTGCTGGAACCACTGACTGACTGACTGACTGACTGACTGACTGACTGACTGAGCACTCACTCATTGAGTGGCTGACTGACAAACGTTCGACATGATAACGTGAGATTGCCTATGGCTCTGACTTGTGTGCAGCGCCTCGATTTCAGTTTTTGGTTACGGTTTCACATTGCTTCACAAACAAAACGCACAACAACAACAACAACAACAACAAAACCAAAAACAAAACAATCGAAAACAACAATAAAACCTTCATCGGGTAGGAATCTTAACATGTTTTTCAAGCGCTTTTTGTCGTTGCGCTTCTCACAGACCAAAAAGCTAAAAATGGCGAAATATACCGCATCGGGCATCGGGGATCGAGCATTTACCCCGTGCCCAATTCATGGTTACCCAACTCAGCTCCCATAATACTCAGCGTGCTCCTTGCCGGACCATCTGCTTCTCTTTTTCTGTGTCGTTTTTTTTTGTTTTGTTGTTGGTTGCCCGGGGGAAGCTGTGGCAACTGTGGCAGCTGGCAACAGGCGGAAGCCACTCTTAATAGATTTTGGGCTGTCGTTTGGCATTTGACAGATAAGTTGCCAGCGATGGAGCGAGAGGAGGGGGTGTGTTGTCTACATGTTGCAGCATATTTGGGCTTTTCGTGCCTCTGCACCACTCTCGACTCAGCTGACAAATGTGTGTCGACTGTCGGCTGATTGAAGCTGCCAACTGGCAAACAGCCGAAAGACACCCAAAGCAAGACAGCCTACAAATCTCAGCTTAAACAGTGCCCCAAAAGCATCTTGACAGCGAAAGAACTTGTTGAAGTACATCAATCTGTGATTGCAAACATCTTCAATAGTTTTTAGCTATTTGCTTAATTTATCTTTGTGTGTGTGTGTGTGTGTGTGTGTGTATGTGGCAAGCACATGAAACTGAGATTGATTAGCTCGAAATCAATTAACTAATGAGAAAGTTGCGCAGATATCGATATCAGCGTGTGTAGGTGCTGAAATTTGGCAACAATGGACAAGAGCTTGCAACTAAACATGCACCATTTGCGCAACAGTGAGTGCAAATTGGCAACAGCGCAGGCTTCAAAATGTCTTGCATTAGATGATATTACATATATATATTATAGGAAGTAAATTGGCTTAGTGAAAATGCTTAGAAAAAGTTGCAACTTTGGGGAGAGTACACATTAGCAGTGAATGAAAATTGGCAACAGCGCAGGTTACAAAAAAATGTCCTATAGGAAGTATGATGAACATTTCAGACTTGTTTATTCAATCTTTCCTCTCTTAACTGTGAAAATTGGCAACAATGCTTGATCAAAGTTGGCACGAAAAACCTCAAACTCAAACATAAATTAGGACTGCCTTCAAAGACCACAATTACAATTATACAATACATATATGTATACACATATATTATATATGTTCAGTATTTGTCACAAACGACAAACTGATAATTGGCTGCTACCCGCAAATATTGAATACGGCAATGATTTCAGCCATAAGGCTGACTTGCAAACTGAATCGACAGCCACACAATTAGCCCTCTCGAGTGTGAAAGTTGGCAGCTAGGCGTAAATTATTGTGCTGGCCTGGTCACATTTAACAGGCATTTTCCGTTCCATTGCATTCCGGAAACCCAATTCAAATATTGAGATGTAAACCACTGACAGACTTTGTAGAGGGAGAGGGATGGGGGTGGGGGTGTGGGGCAGGCTAACAAATTAGATTGGAGTGAAACCCGTACTAAATGTGAGCATAAATACAAATTAATATTTCGACCATAAATGTCAATAGATGTTGGCAGCAGCACCAGCAGCAACACACACACGTCAAAGATGCGGCTAATCAGCCAATATCAATATCTATGCATATGCCATGTGTGAATGACAACACACACACGCACTCACACACACACACACACACATCAGCCCCCCTTTGCTCCAAACGGGGCGGCATCGAAAGCGATTAAGATAAACAATTTCCAGCATTTGGCGCTAATGGAAAAACAGAACAGAAGAATGCTCGTCGCTGGCTTCTCCCGCTTCACTTTTCAAATGAGGCGAGCGATGTGACACGACCACGAAATCTCAATTTTCAACACACACACACACACAACCCCTCCCCCTCTCCACCCATTACAACTCAAGCACCCCCAACCACCATTCCTGCGCCCCTCCGTTGGCTGTCAGTGTCAATATTGGTGGCGATAAGGCAAAGAAAATGCCATAAAAAAGTTGCTCGTTGAAAAGAAAAAACCAAAAACAAAAAATTGAAACGAAACGAAACGAAACGAGAAATTCATTAATTTATTTAAATGAGCGCTACGTGCAATGACAGTGGGCGGGGCCAGTTGTGCAGACCAGGTCTGGCAGGTGGGCGTGTGCGCCTAATTAACCAGTCGATGGCCCATTGATAAGGCTTAAGGCCCCTTCAATATGCGAAGACTTAATCACCCACGCAACACCATCCAACCACCCAGCCACCCAACCACCCATCCACCCAGCCACCCATCCACCCAACCACCCAACCACCCAGCCACCCATCCAGCACCACAATCTCTCCTACACCTTCCAACAAACTTCATTTTCATTGACATTTTTTGTTGTCTTTAATTAAATGTCGTTTGCCATTTGATGACTGTTTGTGTTTGTTTGCAGCACATATTATATTCGAATTATACTTAACATTAGATACGTTCAGTTAGCTTAGAATTAGATTAGATTGATTTCATTTGATTCTCTCATTTTTATAATTTCTGCATTTTATTTAATATTATGATTGTGGCGAAATTTGTTACAGATAAGAACAGCTTCGATGAGCAAATATAAAACTGGAAATAACGCAATAAATACAAATAAAATATAAAATAAATAAATGTAAATAAAATATAAAATAAATAAATGTATATAAAATATAAAATAAATAAATGGAATAAATAAATCTAAGTAAAATATAAAATAAACAAATGGAATAAACAAAAATGTAAATAAAATATAAAATAAATAAATGTAAATAAAATATAAAATAAATAAATGTAAATAAAATATAAAATAAAGAAATGGAATAAATAAATATTATAAATAAATATTTAATAGTTTTAAATCAGTTCATAAAAATAAAATAAATAAATAAAATATGAAATAAATAAATAGAATAAATAAATGTAAATAAAATATAAAATAAATAAATGGAATAAATAAATGTAAATAAAATATAAAATAAAGAAATGGAATAAATAAATATTATAAATAAATATTTAATAGTTTTAAATCAGTTCATAAAAATAAAATAAATAAATAAAATATGAAATAAATAAATAGAATAAATAAATGTAAATAAAATATGAAATAAATAAATAGAATAAATAAATGTAAATAAAATATAAAATAAATAAATGGAATAAATAAATGTAAATAAAATATAAAATAAATAAATGGAATAAATAAATGTAAATAAAATATAAAATAAAGAAATGGAATAAATAAATATTATAAATAAATATTTAATAGTTTTAAATCAGTTCATTCCGAAAATGTCTACATACATGTGCATGTAAGGCGCACATTGAAGTTGTAAAAGGCTTTGTAAGCTATGCGAATAGTCGAGCACTCCCCATTCATGTGTTATGCAGGGTATGTAGGAAGTTCACTGAGTGCTTGGTGCTTGAAAAATGTTTTAGAGGGTATCTTCAAGACAAAACCTTTGGTTTTATAGTCTCCAGTTGTGTTGTTGTTGATTTGTGCGGATTCTTCGCTTTTCCCTGTTTGGTCGCGGTCCATGAAGCACGACGCTTTGTGGCAGCAGCAACAACAATAACAGCAACAACAACAATCGGAGGCAGGCAATCAGCACGTGCTTAAAATTGCATTCATTCAGAGTGAGAGAGGCAAACAACAGCAACAGCAACAGCAACAGTCGTATCAAATTTCTGCTGCTTGGCATGTGTGTGGTAGTGTGTGTGTGTGGCAGGCAGTGTGTACGTGTGGCAGTCTGTGTGTGTGCCTGACTACAGAAGGAGAGCTGCTGCTGCTTCTGTTGCTGCTTCTGCTTCTGCTTCTGCTTAATTCGACTATGTAGTCATTCAACCGTGCAGCGAGTTTATTCGTTTCACTGATTCATTCATTCATTCACGGCTCCGTTCTTGCCGCGTTGCACGCTCATCGCGCTTGCAGCTTAATTCCGTTTCAATTTCATCTTAGCTGCCTCTCTTCATCATTTTCCTCCTCTTTTTTTACTTGTTTTTTTATAGAGTATATTTCGGATTGCAACCAATTAGTCAAAAGCTTTGAATTTGAACTTGAATACCAGATTCCAAGAACTT
>JAWNLT010000419.1:782500-860000 GCA_035042145.1 Drosophila kokeensis | reverse complement strand
TTCCAAGCAAGCAAGCAACCATGCAACTGCAACCAGCCCATCCACCGGCAGCAGCACTCTCCACACTAAACTGCACCACAGCACACCACACCATTCCACTCCACTCCACTCCACTCCACTCCATACATCCACTTGATGGCGGGTCAAATGAACTGAACGGGTGCCCCTTGTTATTGTTGCCGCCGGGTGGCAGCTACGATTGGGTGTGGGGCAAGTCCCTGCAATTGTGCTCGTAATTGTTTATCTAAATTGACTGCAGACTTCAGACATTAAGTTACAAACACACACAACTCTTCATATATCTGTATATGTATGTATGTACATGCATATGTGTGTATATTTATAAATATATTTTAATTTACTGGCACGGAGACAGTGGGCGCGAGAAGTTAATGCCTCGCTTTTGATTCCTTTTCACTTTGAATAAACATCAAAATAGCAAAAGAGCAAATCAAATATGCAATTGCTGTAGCAGTAGCTGTGCTCCTGCTACTTCTGCTATTGCTACTCGTACTGGGAGCATAATTGGCATTTTATTGCTCTTGCAAATAGCTGTGCAGCTTTGTGCTTTGGAAAATTTCTATAGCTCTGGCTGCTATTTGCATTGAGGAACTTGCGAGCGGTGCGGCAACTTTTGGCAGTCAGTGTTGCACACGCTGTGTACTTATTTTTATCTTAACTCAATCGCGAGAGCTAGAGGAGAAGAAGTGCAGACAAAAGCTGGTAAATGTTGAGCTATGAACTATTGGCATGCAATAACAGTGCATAAAGAAAGTTAAATGCCAGCAACAGCAGCAGCAACAACAACAGCAGCTGCAACAACAACAACAGCAGCAGCAGCAGCAACAACAACAACAGCAACAACATGAACAAAAATAAATTGCTCTGAATAACCGGGTAGAAGTTGTTTTTGTAGCTGTGTGTTATGATTATAAAAGTAATTGACCCAAATCTTACAACAATCTTCTTTTTCTTTTTCATTTTTGTTTTTTGTGTTTGTTGTTGTTTTTGCCATTAAAATTATGGCACAGAATGAGTATAATCAAGGTGTGCAAGTGTTGGCCTCAGGCGGAAGTCGAGCCTAATAATTACAGCCAAAACTTGAGGCACAGAAGAAGCTTAGAAAAAAACAACAAAATTGGTTTCGCTTTTGGCTTTTGGCCAGCCAACAACTGTGTGAAACGATGTCAATGAATAGAAAAAGTTCATTCAAAAAGATGTCAATTTATTCGAAAATTTATGAATATAAAATATAAAATAAAATTGAAAAATTGATTATTTCAGATTTACTTTTACAGGGTATCTTGCTGCGCAGCACAAATGACAACAGCTGTCATCCTTTTTTGCTGCTGCGGTAAAATGTTGCAAGAGAAAAGCTCATTAAACTAAACACTAAACATAGTGAAAACGGTCGGTTTACATTTGTTTCGTTTTGGCAACGCTCCGCTTTAGACCAATTCCACTTCCACATCCACTTCCACATCCACTTCCACTTCCTCTTCCATTTCCAATTCCATTTTCATGTTCACTGGCACATTCTTTGCCCGATTCTTTTGCAGCCTGCTATTTTTTATGTTTCATATTTTTTAGGCTCGTCCTACTTCTGTTGCTGCTTCTTCTAACTTCTTTTGCTGCCATATTGGGGCGCCCCTTTTTTTTCCTCGTTTTTTTTTTGCGCACTTTTTGTTCCGTTTTAAAATTCTTATTTTTTTTTTGTTTGTTTTTGTTTTTGGCATGTGCGAGTGAAATGCAAAGTAAACAACAATTTGTAATTTCCTTTGTTCCTCCCCCCCCCCCCACACACACACACGCGCACACGCACACGCACACACGTACACACACATAAGCTACAAGCAGAACCTAGCCCAGCTCCAAAATCCAATCCCAATGCGAAGCACCTAGTTCAAGTCCAAGTCCCTACTTCGAATCGTAGTTCCTCCATTTGCCATGTGGCATGTGCGGCATGTGGCATGGGTGTGCTTTTTTTGTGGTTCGGTTTTGGCTAGAAGGGGGAGGGGGGTTCGCTGGTTTGGTTTTTGGAGACTCGCAAAAACTTTTACACGCTTTGTTACGTGCAATTTTCTGCTTCAACCGGGTGAAATAAATCTTTGCCCTCGGCCAGCCAGCCAGCCAGTCGACCTCTCTCTCTCCCTCTCTCCCTTGCACACGCGCTTTCTCTTTCGCGCAGCCATTTAGCCATGCATTTTTGGCTTATGACAAGCACCAAAAATCAACAAAAAAAAAAAATAGTATAAGAAAAGAAAAATAATTCCTTGCCGGTTTTTTGGAATCCGTCCGCTGGCAGATAATTGATAAGCTTTGAGTTTTTGGGATTGTGGCATAGCTTTAAATTGCCTTTGCGCTCGTGGCTGAAATTCGCAATGCACTTTATGGGTTTGAGCAGCCGCCTTGCAACTTGCACCTTGCAACAACAACAACAAAAGCAGCTGTAACGGAAGCCATCTAACTGCTTGTTAAGACCAGCTTCAAGTGCCTGACTTTTGTTGGTATATTCACATGGACTTCTTTTCTCTCGGGAAATGGAGGAAATCATATTTTCAGCATAGGATTAACTTGTTGATCTTAAATCGAAGAACTCTTTTGAGCAGCACTTAAAAGTGTACTTAAAGCCTGAGTGGCACTTGGCTATGCAACAAATAAGAATTGAATACCAGAATCTGTGTAATATTTAATTTAATTTTATTTTTTTTAATTTAAGTGTGAAGTCCACTTGAAATATTTGCTTATATGTTTGAACTAAGACTAAGATTTCCCTGCAACAATTCCTTATCAATTTGCAACGCAATTGGTTTGATTTGTGTAATAATTCAGAGCCACGACTTGAAAGGCTAATTTAACATTCCTGGAAATGTACATTCCATTTTGGGTGCAAACAATTGCAATTGTTTCCAATTTGGCCGCGATTTGTGGGTTAAGCTAAGCCATCCACAAAAATGAATATGTAATGAGCTGCGTCTCTCAGTTAATCGCTTTGTAGGTGATTGTTGCATTGCTATTTACACAACAAATGTGGGGCAAATGCAAAATGCTAACGCAAATATTTACGGCCTGGCTGGGCAAACCTATCAAAAATTCAATTAGGCCCGAAGCGTAGTTGACAGCGGGCACTCAAGTAAAATGACCCGGGCAAACAGCGAATCGAATGGAGTCCACTCCAGATGCAGCCAAGGGTGCCTGCCTCACTGACATTCAGATGCAGCTGGCGGTGGAAGTGTTGACAAAGATCAGATACAGATGTAGGTGTAGGAGTTGATTAAGATCAATTAGATACAGATACAGATACAGATACAGATACAGATACAGATACAGATACAGATACAGATACAGATACAGATACAGATACAGATACAGATACAGATACAGATACAGACACAGATACAGATACAGATACAGATACAGATACAGATACAGATACAGATACAGATACAGATACAGATACAGATACAGATACAGATACAGATACAGATACAGATACAGATACAGATACAGATACAGATACAGATACAGATACAGATACAGATACAGATACAGATACAGATACAGATACAGATACAGATACAGATACAGATACAGATACAGATACAGATACATATACAGATACAGATACAGATACAGATACAGATACAGATACAGATACAGATACAGATACAGATACAGATACAGATACAGATACAGATACAGATACAGATACAGATACAGATACAGATACAGATACAGATACAGATACAGATACAGATACAGATACAGATACAGATACAGATACAGATACAGATACAGATACAGATACAGATACAGATACAGATACAGATACAGATACAGATACAGATACAGATACAGATACAGATACAGATACAGATACAGATACAGATACAGATACAGATACAAGTTTTTCATTTATGTTTTATTGACTCATTAACAGCGCGACTTTTTGATTTGCTTTTTGCTTTTGCTTTTGCGTTTTGCTTTTTGCTTCTGCCTTTTGCTTGCATGCCACAAAGCATTCGTCTTCAACTGTTCAACTGTTACTTAGTTCTATTTGCACAGACAAACACAGAGACTGCACTAAAAGCCAAACAAAACATGAAAACTGTGCAAAGATACCCTATATCTCCCTCTCCCTCTCTCTCCCTCTCTCTCTCTCTCTCTCTCTCTCTCTCTCTCGCTGTCAGCCTTAGCCTTGTTGGGCAGTGCGCAAACAATGTAAAACGCAAGCAAATATTAACACGGACCACAGACGATAGGCCATCTATCTAAGTGTATAGACACACTCGCACACCACACACACACACACACACACACACACACACACACACACACACACACACACACACACACACTCAGCTGCAGGTTCAGGTTCAGCTCTGAAATGCACGGCTCGTTGCCTGATGGCCCCACTATTTGATTTAGTGGCACTCAAGCGTTTCCACTGCTTGCTGCTGCCCCGCTGACAAGCAGAAGCAAGCGGGGCAAGCGGGGCAAGCGAACAGGCAGCCATCTTCTGGTCTGTGCTCTTTGGAAACTCTGAAGACAACTGGCGCGCGCCTCGTGCATAAATCATGCTGCAACAATAGTGAACTGCTGCAACAAACAACAAACAATAATTAACAAACTATGGCAATTTGCTGAAGCTGGTCGCATCATGATCCATCAGTTTTGCCAGCTAATAGTACAAGTTTTGATAACTCTTTTTTGTTTATCACTTAAAAAACTTCAGCTTGTTGTTGAATCAGAAACTTTTGCTTCTTAATAAGCAAATTTCATTTCAATTGTTTGCCTAATTGCCCAACAACTTGCCACAAATTGTTGACATGGATTATGGATCACATACATACGTACACCAAATACCGGCTACAGTTGAGCAAACCAACCTTTTCAACACCAATTTTCCTACAGATGTCTTATGTTTTACTTTATATCTGGCATCTAAAAGAATCAAACTTTTCCATTTGACAAAACTAAACGAATTTCGTTTGTTTGCTTAAAATTGTTTCACAATTTGATTAAGGGAATATGCTTTGGCATCCTCTTACAATTGATTGTGCCCGAGGGCACAAGTAGAAGTAGCATGTACAATGTGCAATTGTCTCCTTTGATAAAGGCGAAGAGCATGTGTTATTAACTTGGCTTAAGCACACACACAGAACTCGTAACTTAATTAAAAGTTAAAAGAGCTTTATGCATTCGTTGCGACTCAACTCAATGACTAACGGAGCGACTAACTGGCAAGACTGACTGTCTAAGAGCCAACGCCCTGCGGCTGTCACATTTCACATTTCTATGGAATTTAATGTTCCTGGTGCTAACTCGATATCTCCAGTGGCACACAGATACGATGTACATGTATGTGCGTGTGTGTTTGTATGAGATATGCATTTGCATTGAAGTGCCACGCCCAGTTTTGGGACTTTGGCGGGGGCACTTCATTGATTGCATTCGAGTGAGAATGCTTAAAAAGGGTATAATAAAGTTGTGCAAACTAGTGCAACAGCAATAAAGCGATAAAGTATACATATGCCTGATCGCTATCGATAACCGATCAACGATTACCGTTAACCGAGCTAATGATTTCATAGTTTGAATATAAGATTTCATTTTAGCGATAACTTAGCACATTTCGTGATATGGATTGTTTATCGATAACAACTAAACCGATAATTTTATCGATAATTAATCAATTCAATTAATCACATATTTCTTAACTTGGCTGCAGGGTATCTGCAAGTCGTGCTCTCTCTCTCTCTCATTCCCTCTCTCTCCCTCTTTCTTTCAGTTAGATTTACAGCTAGAGTTGCAACGCCATTGCCGTTGTAGTCGTTTGTGTCACTTCGTTCGCAAATACGCATTAAATATACAACATGGCGTATGCGTAATATGTTAAATGCTCCACCCGTCGAAGCCAATTTGAATGGGCAACCCAACGAAGGGCGGAGGGATCTCAGCCCTGCTGCAGCTGCACCACAGCACATATACATAAGTAATGTATTTACTGCTTGACTCGAGGCGTAAATTAAACGTCCAGCAGATATAGATATAGATGAATGTATATATGTACACTTTTATATGTACACATACATATGTACATATACACATATGCGTATATACATACATGTATATAGCTGAATGAATGCACTGTGGCCCCGAGTTGACTGCAAACTTGCCACAACATTCTAAAGAGCTGCCTCTTCGACTTGCTTTATTTAATCTTAATATCTGCACATATCTATAAGTTTTATGCCACTCCAGATTTGAATTAAATTTGATTTGCATATTTATTTATATTTTTTTTATTTATTTTCATTTTTTTTTCATTTATTTTCATTTTTTTTTTATTTATTTTCATTTTTTTTTTTTATTTTTGTATTTTGCTAATATTTGGAATTTGGAATTCAGCTGGAAACTGATACTTTGTTAGGCCAATGACCACTGTAAGCGTATCAATAGAGTGAGACACACACACTCCCCCTCTCTCTCTCTCTCTCTCTCTCTCTGTCTCGTTCTTAGTCTATCTGTACGATATATTGTGGCCTCGTCGCGTGGTGTTGTTTATTTGTTGTTCTTTGCACGGGCCAACATTAAAAAGCAATTTCAATGACCAATGCACACGACTGCACAAGCGTCCCCTGCACCTCACTCTCCTCTGTCGTATATGCCAATTATAAACAATGCGCAACTAGCTTCCCCCCCTTCACACTCACACACTCACAACTCCATACACCCCCTGCGCCTCGCCAGACATTAATGAGCTCTAATTGAAAGACTGGCTGGCTCAAAGCCAGGTCGATAGCTGGACCATTGCGTTTTGATAAACAAAAACAAAGAAACAGCAACGAAACAGAGCATAAGAAACAAAAAACAAAATAAATATACATGCATGTATATATATGTATATATGTACATGTACATGTATATAATAATATATATAAAGAGCAGGAAGAGATCAAATGTTTTTTTTTCTTCTTGAACAAAGAGTTTATGAGCCAAGTGGATAATTAAACGATGTGGCCTGATGATGATGCAGATGGGCAATTGAGGAGATGGAGAACCTGAGATGGAAGATGGGAGATGGGAGATGGGAGATGGGAAATATGTGTAGTTGATTGGAGGCTGAGCAGCAAACAACTGAAGCTGGCAAGTTGAGAACGGGGAAGCAGGAGCAGCAGAAGTTGTAGCGGATATTGAACTTTTCTTGTGCGTTCGTGTAAACAACACATACAAAGAAATTCACACACACACACACAACACACACACACACACACACAACACACACACACACACACACACACAACACACACACAGATGGTGCGGAAGGCAGACAAGCAGGCAGGCAGGAAAACCCAACAGGAAAATCAAAACGAATGTAAACAAAGCCATGAAAATGTCGTCGTTATGTTTTTATGGCGCCAATGGACACAAACCAGCAAGTATCAAACATTCTTGCGACCCTCCAACAACAGCAACAACAACAACAACAATAACATTGATAACAACAACGACATTTTGCGCAACCAAGCGAATTGCTGCAAATACCAAAAATTATGAGCAAAAAAAAAAAAAAGAAAAAAAATAAGAAAAGCGGCGACAAAGTTGCTCCTCAAGAAATGTGTTCGTTCTCAATATTGGATTCGATATTGGGCGTACTTGAGAAACACTTCAAGGCGATAGAACAATAGCAACGATATCCTCAGCAGGGATTCATTTCAACAGTTTATACAGAATATATATAATATATATATATATGTGAATTAATTAATAAACAAAAAATGAATAAATAAATGAGAAAGCTGGCTAATAGCTAGATGGATATCACTAGATGGATATCAAAGAGGCAATCGCAACTTAACCAATTGTATCTATGGTGCCCCCTTAGAGCCAATAGCTCCTCTTCCACAACTCTGATTCTAGCTTAAATCGGTTTTGATTATAGTTGCCGTAAAGATTTCTGGTCTGTTTCATACCTGGCGCATCTGTCAAGATCAATTTCGATCAAAATCGGAATCAGAATCTATTTGCAACATTATCTTAAGATATTATTGGCTCATAAGCCCAGTCCTCTTAGGAGCCTCTCTGTTCAATCGATAGATACATAATACTTAAAATTTGATTACTTTTGGCCAAAAACAATTGGTAGAATTGGCATTTAAGTTGCTGCTGGAATCGATGGACTTGCAATCTCTACCGTTAATGGCCAATAATTGGGTTTTGTAATGTTTTAATAAAGTGCAAATTGCGTGAATTTCAATTGGGTCAGCGAAATGGTCATAAAACAAATACTAATTAATAATAACACAGACAATTAGAACTATAATTGTCTAATTGATATTAGAGTCGGTGCAAAAAACCAACTACTCAAAATTCCATGTTAATTTGTGCGTGTGTGTGCGTGTGTGTGTGTGTGTGTGTGTGTGTGTTTGGCAAATCAAATGTCCGAATTTGTAATGAGTTCTTGTGTTTTGCTGCGCAAATTAAAATAGATAGATCGAAAAACAATTGGATGTGACAGTGCCTGCAAAAAATAAGCAAACAACTGCAATTAGCAAGCAACAGTTTTTGCAATTGGGTCAAACTGATAACACGACACTAAAAATCCAACGAAACAAATTATATATGCATGCGAATATATGTATATATATATATACATATATGTAAATTATAATATATATATATATATATATATAGTGTTAGTTATTTTGCGGATTATAATTGAAACTGTCATCAGATTTGCGCCTCGTCGCCTTAATGCGATTCATTTGATATTGGGGGAATTGAAAATGCCGGCGAACCCAAATGTCACACGCAGACTGCATTTTTCGATGCAAATATATTCAGGTTGTTGGCAAATATATATTATATATCCATATATATGTACACGTACATATATATGTATGCATCTATTTGCATTTAATCTGTTCGAATTGTCAAACCCGAAACCGAAACCGAATCCAAAGCTGACTGCACAACAAATTTCATCAGTCTATTCGAAAGCGTAATTAAAGTGCTTTGCAATGGAATTTTGGCAGCATATCTTTTATCTTAGATAAACAGTTTTTTTTAGTTTTATTTTTAACGAGTTAAAAACTTAATTTTTTTTAGTCTTAGATGCCATTCTGTTCTGGAGAGGGCTATTTTAGTCGCTTCAGTTTGCAAGTCAGCCTTATGGCTGAAATCATTGCTCAATTGAAGCCAATATTTGCCAATTATCAGTTTGTCGTGTGTGACAAATACTGAATATATATACATATAAATATATATATATATACAACAGGCAGAAGGAAGCATCTCCCCGACCCCATAAAGTCGATCAGGATCAACAGATCTGAGAGACTATAGGAGCTAGAGACTTCACATTTGGAATATAGGTTCACGTATACCAGGCTCAGATCAAATTGGCTTTATTTTTATCGATAACTGCCTCCGTTTCTCGAATAGCGATACATTTCGATTTTACCAGCAATGCGGTTCCTCAGTTTTTTTTTGGTGTACTCTGTCTGTAGTCCTTGGGCACTTGCAGACCTTCGCACATTTGGGTGCAGGACTTTTTAAAGGGAAATTTGCCAATAAAAACAGGGTATATCGTAGTCGATCTCACTCGACTGTATTTACTGTATGTACTGCTATAAATATGTACATTTTTTTATAATTTGCAAAAATAATGACAAGCGGGAAACTTAAAGTAGGCGACACGCTTTCAAGATGGACATGGCAAAGAGAGAGATTCTTTTAAATTGCAGAAGATGCGCAACTACGCAGGGGGAGGGGGTGGGCTGTGGCAGGAACACACAAAGTGCACAAGAAACGCTTTTAACGAGTTTTGGGACTGTCGAAAGCCTGTGCCTTGTGTCTCATAAGTTTGTACGTGCCCGGGCCACTGTTGTACGCTGAGATCGGCTGCTGCTGCTGCCTGCTGCTCCTGCTGCTGCCTGCTGTTGCTGCTGCCTGCGAGCAGCGATTTACGGCGTAGCGTGGCAAGGACAACAACAACAGCAGCAGCAGCAGCAGCAACAGTAGCCACCAAAGATGAGCAGCAGCTGCAATAAAAACAACAACAAATATGTTGCTGCTGCTGCTGCTGCTGCTACTGCTGCTGCTGCTGCTACTGCTGCTGCTGCTGCTACTACTGCTGCTGCTGCTGCTGCTGCTACTACTGCTGCTGCTGCTGCTGCTGCTGCTGCTACTACTGCTGCTGCTGCTGTTGCTGCTACTACTTCAACTCTGGCCTGGCTCGCCACGCAATCGAATTGAGAGGCTGTCGTCGTAGGCCGAGCATAAAGTTCACAGTTGTCAGCTGCTGCTGCTGCTGCTGCTGCTCCTGCTCACTTAAGTCGTCCTTTTTGGTGTGTCCTTGTGTGTATAGTTTTTTTTTCTATTGTATTATTGTGTTGCGCTTACGTTACGTTTCAGCTCGTTACGTTTTGTTTTTGTTTGCGTCTTTGCTTTTTTGGGTCTGTGCCGAGTTCTTGTTGCTCTGTAATTAAATTGGTTTTGCTCTCTTTCTCTCTATGGTGTGGCGCCGCTACAATTATCAAGGGCAAAGATGGAGTCCCATTTTTGTGGCTGCTGTTGCTGACGCTGTTGCTGCTTGGCACGTGACTCACGAGTCAGTCACGTCACTCACACGTGAAAATCGTCGCTTTGTGTTCTCGCTTACGGCAAACGACTCCAATAACTTATGCAATTAATATTATGTCATATATATATATATATATATATATATATATACATATGTATGTATGTATGTATGTGTATATATGTGTATAAATAGTTGCAAGTTTTAATTGGGTAAAAGTTTGCCAAAATTAAGAAATATTTTTATATATCTATCAAGTACTTTTTCAATGAGTTTTTTGTTGTGATGTGCGTGTGTGTGTGTGTGTGTGTGTATGCGTTTTTTTTCCTGCTACACATTTTTTTAATAAATTTTGTTATGCCACATTTTGGCCGACTTTACAATTAAAAGTTTTTTTTTTTTTTGGCATGATTCTGACAGGTGACAACAACAACTGAAAAAGTTGCCCATGGCTGCGTGTGTATGTGTGTGTGTAGCTTAAATTACAAACGGCACATGAACAAATGAGAGATAAAGAGAGAGAGAAAGAGAGAGAGAGAGAGAGAAGGCAGCTTACGTTGCAAAAATATAAATAAAAAACAAAATCAAACGTAAGCTGAACGATGTCGACAAGGACAAGCGACAAATAGAAATTGAGCTGAGCTTTAATGAAAGCCGCTGCCCAAAGCGAGCGAGACAGAGAGAGAGTGAGAGAGAGAGAGAGTGAGAGCGTTAAAGAGAAGAAGAGCAAACATATAAAGTGCGTGTGTGTGTGTGAATGCGTGCTTAGAATGCGTGCTCAAATGCACATCAAGCTCGAATGTGTGCCTCTGTGTGTGTGTGTGCGTGCGAGAGGGAGAAAGAGAGAGAGAGAGAGAGGTGCAATGCAATGCAGTGCAAATAACACTCAAGGTCCTAAATTTGCCAGCTGCGTCTGCAGAAATATAAAATGTTGAAAAGTGTTGAACAAATTATTCCAACAAACTCAGCTGCCTCTCTCCCTCTCTCTCCTTCTCTCTGTCTCGCTCTCGCCGCCTCACATATAGTGACACCTATTAAATGTCAACGCGTTGTGACAAACTTTGTGATAGTCTTTCACACACAAACACACACACACACACACGCACACACACACTCCTTGCTTTTTTTAGCAGTCGAATATTTTTCTGCATTTCAGCACCTTTTTTTGGTGAGCATTTTATCGATGCGCCACAAAAAATTGCCGTGCGCTGATGCTGCTGCTACTGTTGAGCGGTTGGCACTGGTGGCAGAGTGGGGTTGGGTAGGGGAGGGGTCACTTTGAGGCAAGTGAATTTCATAACGCAGTTTTTATATTTTTGTTTTTTTTTTCTGTTATTTTTAATGCGTGCAAGCGAGGAGATGGTGCAGTAATGCCACTTACGTTTTCCATGCCCAATTCACTTATATAACTCACACACACACATATATATATATATATATATATATTTATATATTTATGCACACATATATATGCATAAACATAAACCCGACTTTCGTGCATATTTTAAATGCAATGGAAAAGTTTGTGGCTCAACTTTAGTGTGAAAATTGTGAAAATATTTGTGAAATGTGTTTGGCAAGGGTTGCGCAAATTGAATTTTCCAAGGGAAGGAATTCCCCCAGCCCCTTCACACCCCCACACACTGTAGCAATGACAGATCTATCCCCGCAGCTCCCCTCAGCAGACCCACTAATGGATATCAAGCCGGAACAGATTGAATATGGAAATTCCATTAAGATGAGATGCGGGTGGGAAGTAGTTTGTTGTGCGGCAGTTTTGCTATTCATATGCTAAGGCAATTGTAATGCAATTTTCAAACACAACAATTCCTGGCATATCTCATCATTTATTTACATAATATATATATATATATATGTATAGAGAGAGAGAGAGAGAGAGAGAGAGGGAGAGGAATAACTTTTTGAAATGGCAAACATATTTTGATTGTTGCTTTTATTGCATTTAAAGTGACTTTGAGAACCATTTAAAAATCTGTCACTCTAACTTATCTCTCTCTCTCTCTCTCTCTCTCTTTCTCTCTCTCTCTCTTGACATTTAATTAGTCAACGTCTTCTTTGCTGTGTGTCCTTAAAGGTTCATTTATCATTTATTTGTTTGCGTGCTTTGATAATTAATTCAAGCAACATTTTGTCTGATCTGAACTAAAGCTGACCATCAATCATGATCCACATATAAACAATTTATATAAGATTAAGTAGGAATTTAGATTTGCTTTTTTCCCTCATCCCATTCTTTAACGTTGCACTGGCTGCAATTTGTCTCGCTTGCTGTTGGCAATTGAATTAGTTTTGTAGTTTTACTCAATGTTTCTTCAGCTTTTTATGTCGAGTAAATTTCAAATGCACAAAAAAAAAAAAAAAAAATCCTTAAATTTGCTGCACAAAGAGCAACAGACAGTAGAATGTGAGCAAGGCCGAAGAAGAGCTGTGGCAGTGATAACACTCACAATGGGGCGGGACGGGACGGGGCGGGGGCAACAGCAGCACAAAAATGTCATAAAACATAAAAGCGACGCCTGCAAAGTGCTTGACTAAGCAATTTTCTTAGTCATTTGGTCAGCGAAGGGTTTGCGGAGGGCGAGAGGTGATGTGGCTATGTGGCGATGAGGCGATGTGGCGATGAGGCGATGAGGAGGGGCTCTGCGGTACAACAAAGTGTGCAAGAATGACATTTTTTTTTCTTTTTTTTTTTTTTTAGGTTAGGGTGAGGGTTAGGATTTGGTCAGCGCGAGACTCGGCGCTGGTTTTCTTGCTCTGCTTGTTGTTGTTTTGTTCCCTTTTTTGTTGTTCTGTTTTTTTTTGTTTTTTTTTTCTGCGCTTCTTCTGAGTAATTTGTTGCACTAACAAGCAGCTCGCTTCCATTTCATTTCATTTCTTTTGGTCGACTGCCTGCCGCCTGCCTGATGGGTTAGGTGTGCAGCCAGGCAGCCAGGGGGCAGGCAGCGGGACAGTGGGGCAGGCGATTCATATTCACCGCCCTTTTTCGTTTGGTCTGGTTTGGTTTTGGTTTGGTTTAGTTTGGCTTGGTTTGGTTTGCTCTGTTGCTCTGGCGAACTAATAAAAAGTTATTTCATATCTCTTTGGCTGGCGCTCTGCGCTCAGTTCGAAATGCATTTGTTTTCATTGTTGTCCCTTGGCTCGCAGATGAAAAATGCTCCCAAAAGGCGGTCACTGATGTGATGGGCGGCACTAGGATTGGGTACGGCGGCGGTTCAGGGTTCGGGGTTCGTAGTTCGTGGTTGTCCAGTGGTGCCTGTGACAAAGATCAAGATGACAAAGTGCAGGTCATGCGAGTGTCGCATTTTTCTCCTTCATAAGACAAACGGAGCCAGCCCAGCAACGAAATCTGGCATAAAATGACTCTTTTCCTTTTTTATCTGTTTTTGTTTTTTTTTTTCGCTTTTTATTTGTTGCGCTCATTTTTCGGTGGATGCGTCATCATCATCATCAGCATTAAGAGGAGGCGAGGCAGCCAATGATGTTGATTATCAGTCAAGAGCGCTGTCAACGGGTTCTGCTCTTCATTGTTCAGGCCTGAAGAGCCTAAAGAGCGCACTCAACTGCTGGACACATAATCGAATCGATGACTTTTACATCTTTGCAGCTTTTACTTTTGCTTTTACTTTTGCTTTTACTTTTACTTTTATTTTTACTTCTATTTAATTGTACTAATTATCATTTGAGAGGTTTTCGCGCTTAAGCTACTTTTAATGGCCGCACAGCGTATACAAATTAAGTTCAAGTTCGCTCAACTCACCCCTAACCCCTCACCCCTCACCCTCTCACCACTAAATGCCACTCGCAGAATGTAGCATTTGTTGTTGTTGTTGTTGAAGTGCCTCGTTTCGTGTTCCGTTACAGCACAACGCTCTGCAAATTGACCACAGAGCGGTCCATGCTGCAATTTGTTGTGGAATGCGAGAGGAGAGAGGGAGTGAGCGAGAGAGCGAGAGAGCGAATAGTTAGTTAGAGCGAAGAGTTCATTAAGAGACGTGTATGCTGAAGTGCATAATTCAAGAAATAATTTACACTTGTTCAAGAGGTACTACCCCCCGTCACCCCATCCACCTCTGTGGTTAATATTTCACGGCGTTGGCAACAGTTTGACGAATGAGTTTTGCCATTGTTGCTGCTGCTGCAAACATTATCAACTGCTTAAAGTGCAAAAAGAGTAAGAGCAAAGTTGAAGAGACAGAGAGAAAGAGAGAGAGAGAGAAAGCGTAAAGGAAATGCGAAAAGTCGCCTAATCACAGTTCAGTTCAGCGTCAAAAGTGTTCGTTGAGAGGGGGAAGGCGGGGGGGGGGAGCAGAGAAACACACAATGAACCAAAATGAAAAGTGTTGCCAGAACAAAGAACACAAGCGGCAGCAAGAGATTAACAACAAGAAGAAGAAGCAGAACAAGAACAAGAACAAGAACAGAAGGAAAATGAAACTCAAACTGAAAAAGAAGAAGAAGAAGAAGAAACTGTGTTTTGGGTTAACCTCACAAATGAACACAAAATATTTGCATGCAATCCATAACAAAAAAAAAAAAAAAGAAAGAAGAAAGAAGAAGCAGAAAATGAATGAGAAACAGAACAAAAGACAAAATTTTCAGCATTTTTTTTTTGCTGTCGTATTTTTTTCATATTTGTTTTACTCACGTGCAGGATTTGATAAGGGCTAAGGATATACACATATATATATATATAGACATAACTCCTCCCGGTGACTTGTAATTAGCTGAAGCGAAAACTTCAGATGAATCCTTTCAAAATTGTGCCCACATTTGCTCAGCTATGGCTTAACGCTCTTTCTAACTTCTAACGCGATTATAAATGACTTTTTCCAATTTACTTATTTTGCTATTTGGCTAAAATGATTTCAAGCTAAAATCCGCATTTCAATGAATAAAGTGAACAATAGAAATGCTCGATGAATGAGACGTTATATAGAAAATGAAATAATGAAAATGAAAATTTGAAGCTAATTCTCGATTATTTTCCAATTTATCTTTGCAGGTCAGTAAATTGGCAATTGAAGGAAGATGACCAGCAGTGCGTAAGTCGCCATAGGCAATCAATGGAAATTGAGAAAACCTCCTTGAAGAGCACTTACCTTGCAAGTGCAAACTATTATTTGTCTTACATTGAGGGAGAGAGAGGGAGAGAGAGAGAGAGTGTGGGAGAGAACTAGCATGAGTGAGAGAAAGCAAAGATAGTTGCAGAAAATTTGATAGCTTGCTCGTCAGTTGTCGCTTGACGCTCGCCACTTGGATTGGAATGTGTCGCCCACGTATCCTGGTATCCTGAGCCAGGCAGGCAACCCCCAACCCCACCCCCACCCCACTACACAGGCAGCAGCAGCTAGCTAGCTGGACGCTAGCCGGGAAAATTTGGTATGCGTGCGTGTCACACATTTGACGCTGTAGCTGCCTACAAGCAAATTTTTTATGTTCTGTCAGCAGAAAAATCAAAGTGTACCAACCCCCTCACCCCCCACCACCAACACCCCACCATTATTGGCGAGGTGGGTGGTTTAGGGAACTGAGGTTAAGGGGTGTGTGCGCAGACAGTTCCGGGCTGGGCTTCGTTTTGATTAATCTTGTCATGTCGTTAAAATTTTTGCAAATGTCATTTCAAGTTGGCCTCTTACCACGCACAACACTCCACCTCCACCCCCACCCTTTCCATGCCCCCTTTCGCCTAGTAGTCCTTTGAGTCGATTGTCGATTTAGCTGAGCGGCATGCACCACCACTTGTTACCCTGTAATTAAGTTGCACACTCGACTGTTCATCGAATACAAATTTAATTCGATAATAATCTTAATGAATGAATGCGAATTTTGACTATTAATAGTATTTCCTGTTCCGATTCCGATTCCGATAAAGTGTATAGTTTCCAGCTGAGCCTATGAATTGGTTCAATAATTGTAACGGTATTCAGTTGCGCATATCCTTTGTTGCACAGTTGCCATTGCTACAGGGTAGCACTTGGTGGAAAGGGAATTCCTGAATGTTTCTCAATGTTTTCTCGTCATCATCATCATCATCGTCATCATCATCATCATCATCATCATCATCATCATCATCATCATCATCATCATCATCATCATCATCATCATCATCATCATCAACAGCAACGAGCATCGACATCAACCATTCCACATTGACATCGACTTACGACTTTGACGGGCAACTAGCTGACTGGCCACCCCACCACCCCACCACCCCACCACGCCACCACCCCTCTCACATTTGGTGGCGCCCCCCTTTTTTCTATTTGCTCCTTGAGTTATGTCTGTCGCCAGCAATCGCAGCCGTAGAAATGGCCCCTGGAATTTCTATAATTTATAGGCTTTGAAAGCAATTTACATTTGTCATTTATGCTGTGCTGAACGGCCACAGGAAGCCAATACATAAACATATAAATCTATAGAAAAACATACATATACACATGTATATAGATATATATATATAATATATATATATATATATATATGTATATCAAATATATATTTGTACACATTTATTGAGTAGCTAGCTTGGGAGAAAAGCCATAATAAAATCATTACATAACATTTCGTTGACTTGACTGCTGCTCACTACTTCCACTAGTACTTCCACCTCTAGTATCCCTATTATCCCTATTATCCCTATCGCAAATACCCCTCTGCGGCCTTGTCTGCCTTCTGCGATATTATTATTTTTGTTTGGGCAACTCGAGTTGATTTTATTACATGTCAATCATTTATTACACACAAAAGCCCAATAAGCCCACTTCAATCAGCCAATTGATGACAGTTGGTAGTCCCTTCCCCCACACCCCCCGTCCACCTAGAAGGAGCAATTCCCATGCGGTCGGTGGTATCAATTAGCATTTGAAGGCCTTCTGGGAAATAGCGAATTGTATTTAACGAGCTGTGCTCATAACTTTCATTTGTCATTGATTTGACTTGTGTTCTGCTTTCACTTTCAATCTCGTCGACATTTCGGATCCTCAACACATCCATCCATCACTGAGCCAAAAGTTAAGCCAACTGCAATAATATCCGACCTAATGATTATTCCTCCAGACTCCTCCGCAGAACTCAATCGAGTTCAGGGGCGGAAACAATTCTCTTGCCATTGAAATTAATTAGCTTTGGTAAATTATATAATTTTGTAAATCATTTTATTAATTTTACTTACAAATATAAATCCAATTTTTAATTGATACATTTAAAAATAATTGACAAATTTCCTTAAAAGTCAAAATGGCTGAAAAGGGTATTACGAAAGAAGAGGAAACAGCCAAGAAGGAAGCAGCTCCAATACCCATCAAATGTGTAAATATATTCTGGATCACCATCATACGCAGATGAAGTTTCTATTTGGTGATATCGATAACTTTCTTATCGATATATTATACCTTGCTGTATCGGACTGGGTAAAGGGTATTCCCTAGTCGAGTACTCTCTTCTTCTGGTTCGCTGGTTTTACATTCTGTGAATGACTATAATTAAAATAAACAAAAAAAAACCTGCTTATATATTTGTAAGTACCACTATTTGTTATGCCAAACGTAAGTTTGTCCTCCCCTTCAACTCTGCTCCCCGCTCGCTCACCTGCCTAAATTAGTTCACAAGCGGAAGCACCTGTCTCTGAAAGTCAATGTCGGTTTGTTGTTTACACTAGACAGGAAAGCAGGACACGAATAGCAAGGACGTCCTGTCTACGAAACAAATGAAGACAAACAAGAAAAAATGGAATAGGCAAACGAGTGGGAAAAGTGTGGGGCAAGAGTGGGGAAAGAGTGGGGAAAGAGAGGGAATTCCTTCAGCTGTGCTATAATTAAAGGAAACTCGCCTGCCTGTCGATTGGCTTATTAGTTTTGACATTTAAAGTAAACAATGGCCCAAGTAAATATATAAATAAATGTTCATAAATTATGTGAATTACAGCACAGCCTATTGCCTGATTGGTGGTGTGCAGGGGGTGTAGGGGGTGTAGGGGGTGTAGGATGTGTAGGTGGCAAAAGACAATAAAGGACGCAAAATTAGCTGTCAATTATGAGGTAAGTCCCCAGAAAATCACCAAAACCAGAAGCACAGCAAACAATACCAAAAAAAATAGTACACAAAGTACATGAGGGGCTGGTCAAGCGCCACGGGGCGTGACAGGTCAGCGAGTGTGGATTGTGGAGGGGGTGGGTGGGTGCGTGGTGTGAGGGAGTTAAAGGAAGATGTTGCCACACACAGCACGCGATGTCTTGCACATATAATATTATGCCGTATTCTTGCCACTGTCTGCCGCCTCCTCCACTACTTATTATTATTGTTGTTAGGCCCATTACACGTTCCATCCAGCAAGGAGGGGGTGGGTGGGTGTGAGGGTGGGTGTTGTAGTTGTGGCTGTGGCTGTGGCTGGTGTCTGGCCCAACACTTCTTCAGCTGGTAAATTGCTGTCAATTAGTGAAAAAAGCAATAAATAAAGCAAACGCCAACGCTGAGCCCAGTCACAATACACACACAAACAACACACACACACAGACACACACACACACACATACTCAAAGTGAGCCTTAGTCCTGTCTTAGGCTGTATGCACAGGTGTCCACAATTTAGTAGGCTTCCTTTCCATGTGTGCCATATTCTCAATTGCAATACCCTAGTCAAAATAAATATTCGAAATATGTATATATATATATTTGTAGTTGATGCAGATCTGTCTGATCTTGTTAATCAACCAAGTTATCATAAAGTTATATATGTATACATATACATATATATATATCATATATAGATACGGTCTACAGGACAACTTTGCGTCGAGCACTCTCGCTTATTACATCCTTATTTGCTGCGGGGCTTCGACCTACTATTAGCATGTGAGCTTTTATTACGCATTTTCGCCTATTTTTATTGACATTTTCACGTATTGTCCGGCATTTCCTTACGCTGTGCGTATGTGTGTGTGTGTGTGTGTGTGCGGGGGGGGGGGGGTGTTTAGGGGTCAGGTTGTATTACATTGTTATTGGCCGCATGCTGTAATATGTTATTGTTGTCCGGCATTTTTATTGGCTTGCTACAGGTGAACCATTGCCATTAACGCCATTCGCCATCTTATCGCTCAATCCGTAGCCATGCCCTCCACTCTCCTCCACTTCTTCCCTGCTCCTCCTTCACTCCCTCACAGCTTGTGCCTGGCTCTAGTTGCTGCTCCCCAAGGAGCAGCTTACATTTTTAGTGAAGTTATTTGATTTTGGAGGCAGGTAGAGCTGCCACATGTGTCGATTGCCTCGTAAAGTGTCTAACAAAATTGTTACCGCTTCCTCTCTGCCTTTATCTTAACCAGGACCCGCCACCCAAGAAAAAAAACCCTTCTCCTTTTTCCCCTGTGCTCGTCGCTCCTTGCTTGTTGTGGTGGTTGTTGTTGGCCACAAATTGTCTCGCTCAGGTATTAGCTTGTGTGTGTAGGGGAGGGGGGAATGGGTTAGGGTTAGGGTGGTGGTATGGAAACACTGTCCTAAAAAGAACACGAACAAAAAAACACAGACATAGATCACAGTTAGCTGGCAGATGGCAGATGGCCTAATGGAATCCAAAATGCCACGCATGCCTCCGAAAGTGTATCGAATGGCGTGTGACATGCCATAAATTATATCAAGTTTCGCTTATAGCTTATGGCTTATGGCCTATAGCTTATAGCGATATTATATCTTCGTTTTGGGCGCACATCCTTCATTGCAACGCCATCAACTTTGATCCTTAGCGTTTCGGGAATTGTACGCTTGAGTTCAGCAAAAATAAAATATAATAAAAAAGAAGTAGCTTAAATAGTTAGAGCTACTTTTCTGATCTGATCTAAGCTAGGATTTAAACAAAAAAAAAACCCTTAAGCTCAAAACTTGTTTTGGCTTTGAGCCAAAACTTTAAGCCGAAACTGAAAGAAAGGTTCACCAATCGATCCCACCAATTATTGGCAACTTGTAAGTGCAGCTAGCTCAGCTTGATAGCTAAATAAAGCAGCTACAACCGCATTACTCTCTCAACTTGAACTCTAAACAAGGAGCTTTAAAGCTCATTAAAAGCTCTCAAGCTAAATCAGGTAATTGTGATTCCGGCAGGAAGAAGAGCAAGCCTCCCAGGAAATGACGAGGAAAGCCCTTGACAAACGGCGCCCACAACACACAACAATACAGCCAAATGTCTGGAGAGATGCTCTGTGTATGTGTGTGTCTGTGTGTGTGTTCGCGGGTGGTGGGGGGAGGGGAGGGGAGTGGGTGGTGCTTGAGATATTATTCAGTGTAGCACTGACTGAGGCGAGAGATCATTAAATATGTACAAATAAGTTTACTAGCTGGCAAAGGGGGGGGCGATGCTAAATGGGTTGTCTAAGCGTTCTGCCAACTACAAATACAAGGGGGAGTGGCAGGTGGCAGGTGGTAGGTGGTAGATGGTGGCAAGTATACGAATAGTATATGGTATGATATGGGAGAGAGATACAGAGCCCAATGGCGATGACAAACCGAGCGAGAGGCGATGTTTTTTGGGTAAAGGTAATGCACAGACAACAACAGCTGTGGTTGTGTGTGTGTGTGTGTTTGAGTGTGTGTATTTGGGGTGTGTGTGTGTGTGTGTGTGGAGCCCAAAGCCCCATACCCAGCGCTTGCCGGGGCGTGACTTTTGCACGTCTGGCGGCGACCCTTGACTTGTTTTCCTTTTGGAACTTGTGGGCCAGTCAGACGACGCTCGTCAAGAGCACGTTGCAGCCACAGTCAGTGGCAACTGTCGCAACAACACACGCTATATATTTTACACACACACACACACACACACACTTAGTGCATGGTGTACTCTTGAGAGAGCAGTAAAGTTTACGACTGCATCAAAGGATTTCGACAGCAAAAGCTGACATTTGTGCGAAACTACAGCAGCAGCAGCAGCAGCAGGAGCAGGAGCATCGGGAGCAGTCCTTGCCCCTACCAGCTAACCCTACCCCTAAGCACAGAGGCAACCCTTGGCGCTGCTCTGGTGGCAACATGAAACTAATGAGTTGTAACAACAAGCCAGAGCACATGTCAAGCAAAAGGGACCGGTAAAATATAGAAAAAAAGGACATAGCCGAGGGTAAGGGTAAGGGGGTGGTGCATAAAGTCAGTCAACCTAGTTGAGTGTGGCTGTGCGTGTGGTTGGGGTTGACGGGGTATTGTGTGCCACGTGCCACGTGCCGAGCACATAATTTAATTGTCGTTTCTTGGTCCTTCCCTTTGGCTTGACTTGACTTGATTTAGCAATTAGCACACGGCGAAAGCCACAAAATCGAGCCAAATTTATGCCAGCTAATAATGAGCTAAGGCTCATAAAATGCCAATTTTCGTGTTTTTCACGAATTTGCGCGCATTCAAAATTCGTAATTCGTAATTCGTAATTTGTAATTCGTAATTCGTAATTCGTAATTGTCACGTGTCTGCGAACGTTGTGCGTCGTTCGGGCATTAAAATCCAATTATATATAATAGCCTACTTCGAATAAAATATGTTGATTTGCAACTGAACACAAATGCCATACGGAAATTGAGCATTTGAATTGGGCAACAACAACATCTGTGGGTGGCAACCCAATCAACACAATAATCGTTGCATCCAGGGTATATATCTGACAATCCCTAAACTCAACCCAAACTATGTCATTTTGTCATTTAGTTCTACTCGAATAAAGTTTTCAATTTTTCGTTGTTAGTTTTTCAATTTTGAGTGTGCTTAACCAATTCCAATTTGTTCGCTCTCTCTCTCTCTCTCTCACACACACACACACTCACTCCTCCCTCTCCCTCGCTCTAACCCTTTTTTTTGTGAGGCAAAATGTGCATTTGTCGCAATTATGCAATGAAGAGTTAATTATTTTAATTGGCTGGCTTAATGCTAATTCAATTGTAAATATTAACTGGTATCTTAAAATAAGTAGATGTGGCATGTGGGGCATGTGGGGCATATTGCAACGATTGCAACAATTGTAAATCCTCAGGGGGGCTTTCGACTAATCCTCTTTAACAGCCACTAGTCGTTTTGGCCGAATGCAATTAACTTGTTTTTCAGCTCAATAGAAAATCCTTTTTTTTTTTTTTATTTATTTTGTTTTTTATTTTTATTTATTTTGTTTTTTATTTTAATTTATTTTGTTTTTTATGTTTATTTATTTTGTTTTTTATTTATTTTGTTTTTTATTTATTTTGTTTTTTATTTTTCTTTATTTTTTTTTTTATTTATTTTGTTTTTTATTTTTATTTATTTTGTTTTTTATTTTTCAAATTGTTCGCTGATTGAGTTTTCATCGAATTTTGCTTTACTTTCATTTGTTAATTAATCGAAATGCTTTGCAAAAGTTTCCACTTGCAATTTAAAGTTGCGCTGCTGCATAACTGGATGCAGCATGCATGGTGGTGGCGCAACGCGTGGGTGGCAAAGTGGTTGCAAAATTGTGTTATTCGCTTGTGGCTTGCGGTCATTTGTCGCAGTGTTCACTGTCGCACACTGCGTGGACGTTGTGTCTCCTGTGGTTGCAAAATCAAAGCCAGCTTATTAAGCTACATGACAGTCCATGTCCATAAATACATATTTCTCTCTCTCTCTCTCGCTCTCTCTCTCTCTCTCTCTATACATATATACATATATATATATATATATATACATATTTGCATGCTCCTGTCTACCGACATTTCCTGCATGTGTTGACTAAGTAATTTGTGGCTGGGATTCGAGCTGCATTTGTATACCCTCTCTCCAAACCTAGAGAGAGAGAGAGAGAGAGTGAGATATGGCTATAATATGCCATATGTACACTGAAAAAAACATACATTTACGCTTCTATTTCTCATATTTTTTCTTCTATTTTTAAGCATCTTTTCATTTCAATAATGCACTTAATAATTGAGTCTATTTCAAAGTCATTTCTGATATTCTTTCAACTCACATTAGCTGGCTCATTAGGCCTGCTAGACCTTGTTACTTTAATTACAGGGTATCTGTTGGTCATTTTAAACGACTTTAGTCTTATTCAAATCGGTTTATTTTCTAGCAATGGTTTTCGATATGAACATTTATTAATATGCCTAAGAGAGAGAAGAACATTTTGTTAGTCAGTAATGACATCTACGTCATATAGAGAGTATACCTTAGTCATGCATACCCATTGCATGCCACTAGCCTGTTTGTTGTTTGCTTGTTTAAACTGGCTGTGTGGTCGCAGCGATAATAGCTCATGGCATGTAGTTCACGTATACATATATTCGCCTGCTGCCAACATCGCCGCCCCTTCCCCGCCCTCCCGCACAACCCTTAGAAGGCAACTGTGGCAACAAACATATATATGTATGTGTGTGTGTGTGTGTGTTTGCGTGTGTGTGTGAGTGTGAGTGTGTGAGTGTGTACAAGCATTTTTACGAGCATAATAACATCATATAACATCAAAGTGTGTTGCATGGCATACGAAAAAGGAAGCCAAGGACTATCGCCACAAACACACACACACACACACATAGAGACACACACACAGCGATAGGGCGGAGGAGAGTGTGGAAGGTCGGGGAGGAGAACAGAATCACCTGCCATCACCTGCGCATTCGTTAATGGTTTGGCCAGCTCGCCACATTTGCGCTTGCCGCCCATTTTTTTCATTTGTTTTGCTGCCTTTTGTTGTTACACACGCACAACACACACAACATACACATACACACACACACACACACTCACATGCACACATCGAATTGGTTAATTTATATTATCAATTTATCAATTTATCAATTTATGCTTTGGAAAGTGCTTTCAAGTCCATCTCTCTATCTCTCCTCTTTCCCAATCTCTCTCATACTTTTCCCTTCTCTTTTATGTTTTTTATGTTAAGGGATGGTGCGAGGAGGGAAGGGGGGGAGGAGTGGTGTGTGTGTGTGGGGTGTGGCATAGTGCCAGTGGCCAAGTTAATGTCAGTTGTACTTTGGCACGCAAACGTTTGTGGGTGTTACTCCAATCCATTGTACTTGTTGGACGGACTGGACATCGTTACTCGTTACTCGTTACTTGTTCTCGTTACTCGCACTTGTTTCTCCACTTTGTTCTCCCATTGCATCGATGTTAATTCAAACGAGAATGACGTCCAACTTTGATCTAATCCATTATTTAAAGTCCTGCTTTTCGAATGTTTGATCACTTCTTATGGAAAGGACTTATGGAAAGTTGTGACCCAATTTTACAAGCTCCTTTTCCACTTTGAACGTAATATCAATCTAGAGGCGAAACCATTATTAAAAAAAAAGCCCTTTGAAAATTTGTTAACTTTTCACAATTCTCAAAACACTTTTTGTTTGATATAGCGTATACTCTGAAATTGTTGACAACCTGATAAAATAATAATAAATCCACTTCAAAGGTCGACTGCAACTCTCTGCAACAGTTTTAACGAAATGACTGCAACATTCCCTCGGCCCGTCCCAGAAAGCATGTTCAAAATCACAGCATGGAAAACAAATATTAATGCGAAATGCGAAATGCGAGTTGCAATTGCATAATTAAATGGGCAAGATGCGCTTTGAACTTTGAACTTTGAACTCTGAACTGGAATCGGCTTGATTCCAAATTTAATATTGAGCTATTAGTAAATTAATTGTCAGCCAGTTTTATTTTGATTGTTACAGCTATAGGGATATATCCAGCAATGTTGATATTTGATAATGAAAACAGTTGCTACACATTTGGGACATATTTGTAGCATTCTATTTGAGAGAGAAGCATTACATAAAATCCCTTAAAATTCAAATTCGGGCGAGTAATTCGCATTCGCTGGATTCATCAGCCATATTTGCAAATCTGCGATTAATTCTGATTTCAAGCTGTTATACATTAATATATAGATATATAAAGATAATGAATTATATTCTCTATATGATTTGTAATTTCTGTGCTCTTCTCGCTCCTCGCTCCTCACTTCTTGGTTTTTCAGTTTTTGTTTTTACCATTATTCATTTTGATCATATTTGTTTTAACTTTAACTTCAATTTGCTGCCTGTTGCTTTGGGCCACTTCTAAAGCTTCGCCGTTGTCTGTTTGAGTTACTTATGAATTCCCGCTGCACGCCTTTCTACGACTTCAGTCACCAAGCAGACCCAGACCCAGTTCCAGCACCAGCACCAGCTCCAGTTCCAGCACCAGCCACAGCTCCAGCCACAGCTCCAGCCACAGCTCCAGCCACAGCTCCAGCTCCCCGTCTGGCGACTGATGCCATCGGGTAAACCCAACCAGAATATAATAATTCTTGTGGTAATTTGATATTTTTTAGCGCTTCAGTGTGTGTGTGTGTGTGTGTGTGTGTGTAGAAAAGTGAAATATGCTTGCAACCTATTCCATTTTATTTCATTCCTTTCTATTTGTATCCACTTCTCTCCCTTCTCTCCCTTCCCTCTCAGACTGTTGCTGGATAGTCGTGTCCTTTAAGTAGACAAAGCAAATAAAGTGAAATATTTTTATTATTTACAAGAATTTTTCTTTCCCATCTTTTGTGGCAGCTGCCTCTGCTGCTGCTGCTGCTGCTGCTGCTGCTGCTGCTCCTGTTTTTCAGCTCATTTTCGCAACGTGAAAATAAATTAGAGCACGCTTTTGCCACATTGGCGTCGTCCCCCTTTTTGGAATTATCTGTTGGGTTTTATGCATGCGAGTGAAATTCATTTTAAACAAAACACTGCACGCCTTACTGGAGGCGTGGCATGCGTGTTATATACGCCATATATTTAAGGTAGAATGTCAGGCAAAAAGACGGCAAATTGTCGGCTCATTTTTCGTGGGGCGCAAGTCACCGCAAATCAGAAATAATGAGACGCAGCTGAGAGTTGGGCAGGGCAACGAATGGGTGGTGCGCCTCCATCAGTAGCAAATGCAATAAGTATACGACTTACAGATGCCCTGTAACCAGCTCTTAAATGGCCATTTCATTTATATATTTCAAATAGTCATTTCCTAATCCATTGCAAATGCAAATTGTGCAGCCAAATTCCAAGCGATAACTGCAATCATTTGGCACATCGAATATACCCCATTTGTGGCTGGACAGGGTAGCAAAATGGAAAGGGCAGACTCCGTCAGTGTTGAGAGCTATCCAATGTTAGACTTGCGTTAAAAATACACCCACGCACACCAACATACACACACACATTCACTTCTATTTACAAACGCATATTTAAAAATAATTGAATTTTAAAGTCCTATCTCAGCACATCTTCAAATGTACACACACATATATATATATATATATAGATATATATATATATATCTGCTATATTTGCAGGTTCTGCATGCATTTTATTTTTACCCCAACAAACACATTTGGCATTTGAGGCTCTGCTGCCTGCCCCTCCTCATTGTGATGTGTGTGCCTCGTTCTGCCTGGTTCCCTAGGGTATGTACACACACACACACACAGACTAATGCGTAATTGTGAAGGGGGGGTTGGGAGGGGGTGTGGCACACAATATCAGAGATTAGGGTGCCGTTTAAAAAGTGAGCACATGTCCAATCTCATTGGATGCATCATAAATTGGCAGTCGCATCGAATTATGAACTAGAACTTGCCTTCAGGGCCAGCGTGAGAAAGAGTGTGTGTGTGTGTGTGTGTGTGTGCGCGAGTGTATGTGCATGTGTGTGTGTCAACATAATGAGAAAAGTTTGAACATGTTGATGTAATTGAAATTAAAAAAGGAAGTCTGAAAAAAAAAATGAATTAAGTTTAACTATGGGAAAAATGAAGAGGGATAAAATTGAAGGTGAGCGAATATAAAAAATGCTTAAGGATAAAAGCATTTATTATTATTATTATTATTATTATTATTATTATTGTTATTAATATAATATTATCAATATTAATTTATTATTTCTGTTGACTGCTGCTTGACAAAATCAAAATGTCTGCGAATGCAATGGCTTTGAATATGTTGAGAAAAAGCAGAAAAAGTTCTTCTCTTTTTATGTACGTTTTATGTGATTAAAGTTAGCTTAAAGTAAGTGGGATCACACTTAAATTGTAGTTGTGCAGCAGCGTAAAAGTACTGAATTCAGTTGCATCCATAAGCAAGAGCCACTCAGGTATTAGTTTGACAGCTCACTTCTGTGCTCCTCTGATGGCATTCCCATGGAGTTGGAAGCGGGTGGGAATGGGGCAGCGGGACGGAATGGAGGTGGGGAGGAGTCTAATTGTCTCGCTGACTGACTAACCGACGACTGACGGCCCACATCATCATTCAAGGCAAGGCGGCTGCCTTAAGACAAAATAACATATCTCTGGCACTTAAATATATTGTGAGGGGGAGACGGCAGAGGGGGCATGTTTGAGACACTGGCGTCTCCTTTGTTGGTGGGCGGGGGGGTTGGTGGGTTGGTGGGTTGGGTTGGAATGAAATATGTTTGTCAACTTGTAAGTTATTTCCGACATTGTCGAAAATGCGCGTGAAAAATTGAAATTATTGTTTTCCCTCTCCCATTGTTGGCAGCATTTTCCGCTTGTTGTTGTTCGCTGCTTGCTACGTGCGGCTTGCAACTTGATTTTAACATGAGTCATTGTGGCCATGAATCAGCTATATAATATGCAAGCAACACGCTCCTTATGTATCAAGCATCAAAATTACAACTTGCGACAAGTTGTCAAGGCCATTAGAAAAACAACGTGAAAAAAACACAATGAAGCAGAGCAGAGCAGAGCTCCCCCTCCACCGATAGTCTGACAGCAGAAGAATTGATATATATATATGTATATAACTCGAGAGTCAACTTCCCAAGAATGACATTTACAATTTTCGACAAGTTGTGCGTGAAACTTCAATTGATTCTGAGTCATCTGCCACAGCTAACAGTTGTGAGCCCCAAAAGAATGTTAGGTCATGGGATATTTGACATTGTGATCAGATCATGGGAAAGTATCACACACGCACGCACACACGCACACTCGCACATCACTTTGGGTGTCATCAAGTTGAGTCATTCAATTTTATTTGTAGTTCTTTCCCCATCATCATCATCATTCCCCATTATCTGTAGGCGAAACTCCAAATTGAAACACTTTATTTCGATACGTATTTCATTGCATATATGTAGTTCAAATCATCACTTAATCAACATTGAATATCTGTCAAAGTAGAACCTTGGATCAACAGAGAAGGTAAATAACAAATGAAAACTTTTGTCAACTTATAAAAATGCTACTTCATAAAAAATGGAATCATCAATTGAAATCTGCCCATATTTACGTTAGTTCCACATTCGTGCATAAGCCTTTCTGATCGTTGAATGAACTACATAACTGTATAACTATATTCCCATATTCCAATATTCCTATTAGTGCTGGATTCAGCTCAGACTCAAGGTTCAGCTAAGCTTCGCTCTATATTTTTGAATATAGAATGTGTTTAACTTTTCGTTGTGCGCTCAGCTCGCTGCACTAACTCATTGTTAAGACACTTATGACCAACTCCTTATGGCTGAAATACTTGAAATACTTGAAATACTCTACTCCAAAGTTTTTATCACCCACGAGGCGAAGCGCGTAAATCTTTGGACTAGGGTCTAATCAAAAAACCACTTAACAGTCTGTTCGCAAAGCAAGAGTCGTGTTGGAACTGGAGCCAAGCAGCCAGGCAACCTTAACACACTCACACACACGAACACACACACACGCACACACACACACGCACACACACACGCACACACACAGGCATCTGCATGTATATTGTACTCGGGTGAAAGGCTCGTGGCTGTGCTTAAAAACTGAAAAATATTGTTCCCACAAAATTTAATTTATGAAAAATAGAAGACGCCAGACGGTGCACGGAGGTGCCACTAGGTCAAGGGGAGCTGGAAAAGGAGGAAAAAGAAGAAGATATATATGTGTATATATATGTATGTGTTAGTATGTGAATATGTATTGTCTCATGTGCATAGCTGTAGTAGATGAAAAAGGAGAAGCAGAAGTCATGTTGGCAAGCATTAAAATGTTGTCCACACACACAAACCACTTGCGGTGGGTGTTGTAAGTAGCAAAATTGACAAACTGCCCCAGCGGCAACAACAATGAAAAGCAACGAGAGCGAGAAGCGAGAGCAGGCAACGAGTAAACGAGCGAGAGAGACAGAAGCGAAAGTTGGGTGCGTCGTTTTAGGTTAATGTAGCACAGTCTGGAGCGGCTCGTGAAATATAATATATGTATAAGTATCCAAATATGTATATATATATATATATATATATATATGAATATATGTATGTATGTAAGTGGTCGCTAAGTAAGAAAGTCACGCAGTGTAATTAATTAGGAAATGCAAACACTCGACTAAATACGTTGATAAAAGCAAAGGCTCGTCTAAAAGGCCGACATAAAGCATGAAGCATGCCCAGCACGATATGAAACCCAAAAAGAAATGCGACTAACATTTAAATGTCAGCCAAAGACACACACACACACACACACACACAACAACACACACACACACATGACTGACAAACTTGTCTCGAGTGAAGTTACTAAAAGTGAAATACTTAAATATGATAAATTAGAACTGAAGATAGCTGCACACTGGTATATATTCGCTATATATATATGTATATCTATATATATATTCTTGTTCTAGTGCGTGTGTGCATATCGAAATATGCCAATCCATTTCAATAGATAACAACTTGGGTAATGAGCAGCGCACTCAGTACTAGAATGTGTGTAGTTTTTCAAAAAGTAGTGACGAGTGTCACAGCTACTCTTCAAATGTAGCGAGTGCTCAACCCTGAACGAGTAACGGCTATTCAAATTATTCGCAAATTGGTGAAGTGAACTGTTAAATCAATGCTGTCTCTCGACTTGCTGTGACTCTTGATTTTTTAGCATTTAATTTGCGTTTCTCCATAATTTGTTGTGCACACATTACTTATACACACTCTACCCAAACTACACACACACACAAATATTTGTTGTAAATATTTAGCATATGTAAATAAAAGCGTGTGAACCAAAAATATTGCCACAGAGCAGCGAGCGACCCCACTGCCTTTGCATAACTAACCAGATACATCTATATATGTATATATATATATCTATACATATTCCGTATTCCCATTGCCATTTGCACTTTGCATGTGACAGTCAAAATAAAGAAGAAAAAACTGAACGATTGAGCAGAATGAAAAATAAAACAGCAATTTAATTCGACAGCAACGACTGCGAATAGTTGGGAATGAAAACGAAACAAAGCTGCATGAAGAACAATGCAATTTACACACACACACACACACACACACACACACACACCAACACCCATTCACACACACACCAACAACCAACACACATGTACACATTTCATTTACTACATAAAAGTTGACAGCAATTTGCAGTTTTTAATTGTTGTTATTGCATGGAAAGTGACAGCGGGCGTCACTTTCAGCGTCAACTGCCATTTCACTCTCGTTGCACACACACACACACACACACATTCTCCCTCTCTCTCCCTCTCTGTCTCTGTCTCACGGGTGGCAACCAGTGGAATCCCGCAATCGTTATTCGCCCGTTCGTTGCATTTATGATTGAGCTCTGAAAGTGCAAATAAATAACAGATTAAAAGCCAACAGCAAGCAGTCATGCTCGACGTGGAGATACCCCTTCAATTTGTTTCTGAGCTGAAACGCTTTAATTAATTTGCAACTGATCTGCAACTGCAGCAACTCAACTCCAACTTTTGAAAATCAATTCTTTGACTATTTGTCATCAAGTCGGGTTTGCTGATGCACCGCACTCATTTGCCACATTCGTTTGCTTTGCCAACAACAGCTCTTTCCACATGCTCAAATATTTATACATATATATGTATATATACATATATATATATTCGTGCCTTTGAACTATTGCATCGCATCTTCAATTTGTATTCCCAACTTGCCCCTCTTGTCAAGATTAACGTTGCAGAGTGTCACGTGACTTATTCAAATTAGCAATTTTATGTTTGCACTTTTCTTCCCACTCTCTTTCTCTCTCTGTCTCTCTTTCTGTCACTCTCTCTCTCTCCCTGCCTCTGTCTCTGTCTCTGTTTGTTTTATTTTGGTGTCGCTTGTGTAAGTTTGTTGTCATACATGAATTCAACAGCAACACCCAAAAAATGTTACCAATTTTGTTTTTGTTTTTTTTTTTTATTACACGCTGAAATGTGTGTGTGCGTGTGTGTGTGTGTGTGTGTGTGCGTGCGTGAGGGAGCTTGTATTTGTTTTTGTTTTTGTTTTTGGCGAGCGTATTGCCATGTGGGCAGCAAGCAGCGTGTTAAATCTGTTAATAAGAGGCACGCGCCCAATCAGCAGTTGACTGTGGTTGCCTCTCCACTGATTGCTACACTGCACCCCTCTCTCTCTCTCTGTCTCCCTCTTTCTCTCTGTCTCCCTCTCTCTCTCTCTCTCCCGCTCTCTCTCTCTAGCGTCTGTTTATCCAGCTTTTGTAGTACTCATTAATTTCCGCTACTTCCTATTGCCACACAGTTGCTGCACACATTTGGCATTGAATGAAACTTTTGCTCCAGCTGCAAGAGCACTCCCCCCCCCCCCCACCCTTCTGGCGCTGGTAGTGGCCTCCTTCACATAAAGTGCTGTAGCGCACTTCAAGTTGCAAGTACGCAGAGTAGCCATGTGTACTTTGACCGTATGTAGGTCAGCGGCAAGTTGCTCGTATCAAATCCGTTAAACTGCGGAGCTTCAAGCGCAGCTAATTAGCCAAACTTGTTGTCAACTGGGTGCGTTAAGACCTAACGAGAAAGAGAGAGAGAGAGAGAGAGATAGAGAGGGGGGTGAGAGAGGGGGAGAGGGGAGTGAGTGAGAGACAGACAGAGGGCGGAGATGAGCACAAACAGGCGTCATAAATATGGTGTGGCTTCGTCTGCGGCGGCTGCTGCTGCTGCTGCGGCTGCGGATGTGGCAAGTTGGTAGGAAATGTTGCCTGATTGCCCATTAAGCAGCAGCGAATGTGGCGCTTAAAACCACTTAATGCCCGCATTTCTATGCTTGTGATTTTAAGCCCTCAAATTGCTGTCAACCCAACGTAAAATTCAACAAACTACGAAACTGAGTTGTTGGACATTCGTTCAACTATACATATATATATATATACATATATATATATATATATATATATGTATGAATATGTCAAAGCTATGTCTAAATAATTGAGTTACAACTTCAATTTGAAAAATCAAGATATCGAAATGAAATCACAGAAGTCAGCTATTATTCATGACTTGAGCAAACACGTCAAGAAGTCTAAGGAATGCGGCTTAAACTGGCTAAGCTTTTGAAAGAGAAAAGGCCAAATGTAATTCCGTAAATCACAAAAAACTTTTAATCCATGTCCAATATACAATTCATGCGTTCCGTGGGTTGGCTGATATCGTTTTTGTTTTGACCAAATCCCATTTGAAAATCAAAATTTAATTTATGGTCAAGGGCCGTGTCATCCGTCAAGCGAATGGCCCAAAGGGCTACTGTCACAATTCGAGTTAAATATTCATGTGTCCATTGTTCATTGTTCGCTGTTCGCTGTTCGCTTTTCGCTGTTCGCTGTTCGCTGTTCATGTTGCATGTTGATGTTGATGCTGATGTTGATGTGACACAAAATATTATAAAAACCATACATCATGGCTGTCACTGGGCCAAGCCCCAAGCCCCAAAACCCCCACCTATCTATTTACCTACAAATAACTACACCCTGCCGTGGACGGCAGTTACATGAGCAGCTGAGCAGATGAGCAGTTGAGCAGTTGAGCAGTTGAGCAGATGAGCTGATGAGCGTGTATCTAACAGATATACAACAGCTAGTCGCATGTGGCGAGTGCATGTGCTGTCAAAAGGCAGAGGCACAGCGCCAGGATGATGACATCGAGACAAGCATGTGTCCTGGACATGACCACAGTTCGCTCGCACAACACACACACACACACACACACACACAGAGAGTGTTGTGTGGTACGAGAATTTTCCCAATTGAACAAAATTGCACAGATTAAAAGCTAAAGAAAAGGAAGAAAAGCTAAAGCTCGACTCATCTGTTGAGATCTGTTGAGCGTCTTCAACTAATTATTATTATTAAAAATATAAAATAATAAATTCAATGCAAGCTGAGATCAATGATACAGATAAATCAACTAAAAAGTTAGTTAAAAAGCCAGATTTATGCTCTGTAAGGATATACCCTTTGAGTATACTTGATGGCCACAGGGTATATGATGCGAGCAGTTGCATATAAAATTCTTGAGGTTTGGCCATAAATGGAGCATATTGCTTCTGTGATCGCAGTGCGGCATGTGTGACTAACAGCTCAACTGTAAATGTATCTGTTTGTCTGGCCAAAGCACTTTAATGTACGCCAACGAGTACTCACACTCGCACTCGCACTCACACTTGCACTCACACTCGCAATAGCACTCACACTCATTGTTTGCTGACTGTCTGCGTTTGTGTGTCAGAAGTGACAAAAATCTCCATGTGACTGACCATAAACAAGCAAATGCAAAATGTTATGGAAAATATATTCAGCTCGAACAGATACAGCAGCTCCTATCTCTTGGATACACGCATGGATACCATCTGACTGTGTCTGTGTGTGTGTCTCTCTGTATGTTTAACTGGCAGCATAAATTCCCTTATTGCTCTTTTACTGGCCACTAGCAACAGCAAGAGCCACAGTCACAGCCACAAGGATAGTAAGAGCAGCAGGAAAGATAGTCCACAATTGTCGACGTTGTGTGCGACTTGGGTTATCCATTAGTAAATTTCTTGCATATTTCATGGAGAAGTTTGCGTTTGCGTTTGCAACGTTTACGGTTTGCACAAATCCCCATTAAAAATGCACAATGTTGCCAAAAATCTTAAAAGTCAAAAGAGGCCTTAACAATTTACGCAGCAGATAAACACAAATGCAAATAGCAAAGTACCAAATTGGATCAGATTTACAAAAAGTTAAGTTTAGCAATTTGGGATTATTAGCAAGCTAACAAATAAGAGCAGCAATGAAGAGATGCCTAGCCCAGCAATCCCACTGCTCATCTAAATTGCTAATTGAGCAGCAACGAGTAACGAGTAGCATTATAAAGCAACGAATTGCATGTTAAATGAACTCACTGGGGAGAGAGAGATAGAGTGAGCGAGTCATAAGAGTAATCGCACTGTTCATAGAAATTGGCAGGCTGGCCACTCAACGAGTAACGAGTAGAGTAAGTTAACATTTGAAAGTAACGAGTCGCATAATAAACAAGCATAGAGAGAGAAAAAGAGAGAGAGAGAGAGGAAGAGAAAGAGAGAGAGAGGGAGAAGTGTAATCGCACTGTTCATAGAAATTGGCAGGCTGGCCACTTAACGAGTAACGGGTAGTAACGAGTAACGGGTAGTAACGAGTAACGAGTAGAGTAAGTTAACATTTGAAAGTAACGAATCGCATATTAAACAAGCATAGTGAGAGAGAGAGAAAGAGAGATGGAGAGAGAGAAAGAGAGAGACAGAGGGAGAAGAGTAAACGCACTGTTCATATAAATTGACAAGCTAGCCACTCAAAGAATAACGAGTAGTAACAGGTAACGAGTAACGAGTAGAGTAAGTTAACATTTAAAAGTAACGAATCGTATCTTAAACGAGCTCACAGCATAAAGAGAGAGGGAGAGAGAGGCAGAGAGAGAAAGAGAGAGGGAGAAGAGTAATCGCATTGTTCAGATAAATTGACAGAGAACGATGCGGTTTCGTCAAAGGCAATGTTGATTTGCTGGTTTAAGGCACGTATTAGGCATTTGCCAGCTTACAGCCAGATAAAATGAAAATGAAAATGGAAATGAAAATGAAACTAAGCGACTGCTGCTCGGACAGACACTCAGAGGTACACAAAGGACGAACGGATGCGGTGTGATGGGGGGGAGGGAGAGTAAAGAAGAAGATGAAACGTAAAACGTAAAACCTAAATACAATTTGAAGGCTCTTTGCATTAGCCACCGAATGCAGGAGCAGTGGCTGAGGCATGCCTCAAAATGTGAGCAGAGAATGCCAGTCAGAGATGCGGCTGCGACTCTAAAAACGCAGCTGGAAACACGTTGTCCAAGCGGTCAACAGGATGCCAGCGATATATATACATATATATATATACATATACATATATATACATATTATTGTGATATCTGTGTGCGGAACGGATTTGCTGTCTAGTTTTCATTTGCGTTTTCTTATCTTTTCCTTGCTGTCCCTTAGTTTTTTGCTTGTGCTTTTTGTGTGCGTGTGGATTTTGGGCATTGCCCCCTGCCGGCCCTGCTTACTCGCTACTCGCTCAAGTATTTTTCATATTTTATATTGTTTAAACTTTTGATTAAGGGTTTTCGACAGAGGTTTGCCGAGTTTTTGGCTGCTGCTGCTGCTGCTGCTTTTTTCCTCTGCATTTATTATTTATGCAAATTTCGCTGTACTCATTCTGCTGGCGTTGCTGCTTCTTCTCCAACTTTGGTTCCCTTTGAATGCGTTGAGCTGCACAAAAAGAAAGAACTGCGAACAAGTACATATATATAAATACATATATTATATATATATATATATATATAAGCAGAGCGAGAGAGAGAGAGAGAGAGAGAGAGAGAGAAAGTGCGGCAAACAAACAAATAAATGACAAACATGGCATGAAAGGACTTTCTACGCATGGCCATGAGGAGCCGAGCATAAGTATGCTGGTTGCGGGGGCTTTGGTACGAGGCCATGTTGATTTTGAGGTTATTATCATTTTAATAACCGAAAACAAAAACCAGCCAACCACACACACAAACACACACAGAGAGAGAAAGAGATAGATAGAGAGAGCGAGAGCGAGAGCGAGAGAGAGGGAGAGGGAGAGTAGGACCAAATGCATGGCTTTGCTAAAGGCATTTTTTGGGTTTTTTAATTAGAAACTTTTACTACGAATAGAAATAAAATATATAGTTGGCCAAGTCTTCCCTCTCTCTCACTCTCACTCACACTCTCCCACTCTCAATATCTTTGGCTTTTTTGTGTTCAGCTCTTAAATTGCTAAATATTTGTAAATTGGAAAATGTTTAGAGACAGAGACTATCTATGCAATTTTACGCAACGTAGTTGTTATTTTATTTGACACACTGCAAACAAAGAGGCAATCAGAATTTGAATTAGAACAACAACAGCATAGTTTCAAGCATATATATACATATATATGTATATTATGTAATCTCTTGCTTAGTCACGTTCTCAACTTGTTTTTGAATTGGGTCAGTGTTAGATATGAAAATAAATACGACATTCAAATGGTATTAGTGCGGAGTGCAGCAGCATTTTGCATATCTAAGCAAATTTGAGATGCATCAAAAGGTTGGAGCTGAAAAGAGTTCCTCAAATGATCAGCTTTGGTCTGACGGTGGATGGGTGGATGGTCTGCAAAATAAACACCTTTGTTTGCATTTTGATTAAAATTAAAAGAAAATTAAACTCGTCAAGTCTTACTTGTTGCGCAAAGGCAACAAGTATTTAGTAAAAGTTAATGCTCTGAGTAGTGTAAAGCTATCGATTAAGTATGTAGCGAGTTCGCTTAAACTAACGAGTAGCTTAGAATAATGACACTCGTTACTTGCGAGAGTTGCTTGTCAACACTTATGCGCTGGACACCAACTATTCATAGGCAATAAGCAATAATATATCTCATGGCAGATAATAGCCAACAGAGGTGTTATACCTGTCAGACCAGACAGAGAGACAGACCAACTAGCTGAATGGTAATTACACAATCAACTTGCAACAATTGGCGACCGTATGCGTGTGGCTTAGCCATCGTCCAGAGAGTCCCCAGAGAACACTTGGAGCGAGTTTATAATTGCATTTGATTGATGGCATTATGCATGCGCTCGACTTGCCATCGGCGTGTGCGAGATATCCAATTGATACTTGGGTCAGATCGTTGAGCCATTGAGCCAATGAGCTGGCCAATCAATCGGGCCAGCCATTAAACAGATTAATTAATTGTGATAAAAATATATAGCAAAAGAAAAAAGACAAAAATAGAAATAGAAATAATTACAGTTAAATGGGAAAGCATTCAGCAAGTAGAACAAAGTTAAGAAATTGATATGGCCACATATCTATTTATATACGAGAGTGCCCCTAATCAAAATGGATGAGGATGAACGGTCGGGGATTGGGAGAATGGTGGGGTGGATTTGGGGAGACTGCTGGGGTTCAACGTAAATCGAAGCGTTTACCAAAGGCCGATACAATTAGCAGCCCGCTTTAGATGAGATATAAAAGTTGCGTATCACATTCGCATTCACATAACATAACTAAACTGAACTAGGGCAAACAGACTGACAGACAGACAGACAGACAGACAGACAGACGGACAAACGGACGGACAGACAGACAGACAGACGGACGGACGGACTCTATGGGAATTGTCATGTATTTTTTCCTGTTCTTCTCTATTTTTTTTTTTGCCTTTCAGCTTTGCTAAAAGCTTTTTCTAATTTCCAAATGCTGGCCTGGCTTTATGGGGATGTCACATTTAATTATGACAATTGACATTTAACACGCAACTAATAATCATTCTCAGACTCAGGCCAGACTCTAAAAATGTGTGTATATACGTATGTGTGTGTGAGTGTGTGTGTGAGTGTGTGTAGTAGCAGTAGTAGTAGTAGATCCGATGTCTGGCCTTGCACATTTGATATGCCAACTGTCATGATACAATAAGAGCATTTCCGGTTGAGCATAGCCATACATCCGCACCCGCACCAGCACACACACACACACACACACACACAGTTGTAATATTTACTTCCGCTCTCTTTGACGCTGTCATTTCTTAGCAAAGCAGCTTAAATAGCTGCGCTTCTCGCCGAGCCAGCCTCATTAGCTACGTCTATAAATAGTTCAGACCAGAAAACAGAAACAAAAACAGAAAAAAACAAAAAAACGAAAAAACAAAAGCAAACAAACAAAAGTGACAGAAAACATGAAAAAAAGCCAAGGCAATGTCGCTTCTCTCAGAATTCGCAATTCGCTGAGGCAAGCGTGCAAAATAAACATTGCAAAGTGCTGCGAAAATTCAGACGAACTGAACCCAAGCTGAGACGAGGTGGTAAACAAACCCATTTAGCTAAATATAGCTGAAATAGCTAGCGAGTCCTGGTATCGTGCTAGGGGATTACCCGATGGGCCTGCTTGCAACTAGTGGCACAATTTATGCGAGTTCACAAAAGACAACAGAAGCAGACAACTGGACTGAACATAAACCAATAATGGGCAACTAGTCGTGAGTTGACAAGATGTAACGATTAATGTAATGACAAAGTAACGAGTCATTATAGAAGTTAATGAGTAGGCGTAAAACTAATGAACCTTATATTGTAACGAGTAAGTAAATGTCAGCTCTGACAGCGTAGCAAGATACTCAAAACAACAACGAGTAATGTGTTGCAAGTGTGTTCGTTGAGAATAAGTCAAGTTAAACTAATAAATTTGAGAAGAGTAACTATTGTAGAAACAGTCAAATCACTCAGCGAGTAGATATACAAACGAGTAGCGAATAACGAATAGCTAATAATAATAACGAGTAACTAGAAAAGACCACACAGAAAACAAGTAATAGAGAAATCAATAAGTCAACTTTACAGACTCAGCTCATCAGCAATTATTGAGCTATTCATAATGACGAGTAAACTGCTGCCAAACAATATGTGATTGTGTGTGTGTGTGTGTGTGTGTGTTACTATTAAGTCTATAAGCTGGCAAGGCTGTGTCCTTTTATTGACACCAACGGACAGACAGCAAATGCTCTTTGGGGTGTTAAGTGTCTGGGGAGAGGGGTGGGGCCAAGACGGGTCTCTCTGGGCAGGGCACACATCTGACACACGTAATCCTGTACGCTAGTGTGAAACAATAACAAAAGGAACAAGGCGCAATGAACTATGACCCATGCTTAACCCCAACTTAGACGCTGGTAATCACAACAACAGCAGCCGACAACAGAGTATCGCAAAAAGGACGACGACGCAACGTCGCCCCAGTCAATCTGCAAAGCTTCAAAATTAATTGCCTAAACAACTCGTACTTTGTAGAGGGTCTCAGTCTCAGTCTCTCTCTCTCTCTCTCTCTCTCTCTCTCTCTCTCTCTCCCTCTTTCACTCACTCTCTCTTTCAGTGAGTAACTCATTCGGGTCGGCGCCCAACAAAGCCACATAAGTAGTTGGCATATAAATAGATTTGCATAATCAGACGCTCGTTTATATTGTATGTATGAGCGGGTCTAACCTGATGTCGGCCCGATTTATTCACTAAGTATAGCAGCTGGATATAATCGGGGTGATGATGATGGCAACCGAGAACGAGGAGCAGGAGCAGGAGCAGGAGCGGGAGGATGAGGCCAATGACTCTTAAGGATAATGACATCAAAATGCGCATAACAAATTCGTTTGCAATCCTTTTTCAACTCACTTTGCATAATCACACACACACACATACACACGCAGAGAGAGAGAGAGGGAGAGAGAGAGAGGGAGAGAGAGAGAGAGAGAGAGAGACTCACGCATTAAACTTGAAAATCTGAAGACAAACACGTGAAAAGCACACCTTCGGTTAGCTTAGCCTAGCCTTTTCCAAAGTTCCCATTTTTTTTTTTTCATCTTATCGTGCTGTGAGCATTTGCTGTTCGAATCTGGGGCAAACGGCATTGAGGCACACAGCATTTGAGGCATGCAACAGCAGCAACGCAGTAAGCGAGAGCGAGAGGGAAAGGGAAAGGAGAGGGAAAATTCATTCGCTGGCGTCCATCAGCTGCGCTGTCTAAATGACACTTATCAACACTGTTGCTGCCACAAGTTGCTCCTACTTTCTACTGTCGCCAATCAGACACTCAGAATCATGTTGCTGCTGCTCACTTTAAGCAGCTTTCTTGTCCACTCAGCAGCTTTGCACAGCACACTAGCTTCTGCTCTTAAGCAAAGTGCTTTGATTAATTTCGTAAGCTTTGCACTCCACACTTACACCCATCAAGATAGGACCCAGCTGAGAAGAGCTATTGTGGATCGTTTATCTTCTTATTTATTTAATGTCAACCAAAGTCAGTCGACACAAATACAACGCAGCAAATACAGCGAGTAACAAGTTTAATTAAATTATATTCAAAATGAAATTTAAATTAACAAATTAAGATTAATCATTGAAATAAATTGCATGAATTGGGGAAAACCCAGATAAAACCCAGTCAATCCCCACCAATACTTAATAAGTAACGAATTGAATTAATTCAATTATATTGCAAGGCTTAAGGCCATCTCCTGCTGGCCATCTTCAGTTGCACTGGCTAAGGCGGATGTGCTGATCTTGCACCAGTTGCAGTGCACCCAATGCTGACTGCTTCTTTCCGGACAAAGGAAATATTTGCGGCAAAGATTGCAAGAGGCAAATCGAAACTGTCAAGGGCAACTGCCACTGACAGACCCAAAAAAAGGAAAACAGAAAATAATAATAATATATATAAATATGAGTAAGCGCAAGAAGAGCAGAGCAAAGAAAAGAAAAGCGGAAAATAAAGAAAATTCCAGCAACTTCTGCAACGCATGTGGCTCGGTTCGGTTTGGTTCGGTGCAATGCGATGCGGTTCAGTTCAGTTCGGTTCATTTGGTTACAGTTTCTTGACGTGAGTTGTGTGCGTGTGTGTGTGCGTGTGTGTATGTGTGTGTGTGTGCGTATGTGGATGCGTGTGTGTGTGTCTTGACAGAGGATGATGTCTTCCTCTGGTCGCCCTTCCATTCATTTCGCTCAACAAGGAGACTTGACTTCGTCTTCTTCTTCTTCTTCTTCTGTTTCGGTCTCTGTTTCTCTTGGTCTTTGGGGCTAAATGACATTGGCAGAAGCAAACCTTGGCTTAATCAACTGTGTTGTGCGACTTTGCCAACTTTCTAGCCATGTTACACGCATTGCCCAGCGGGTATTCGAACAACTGACTAACTGAAATGGAAATTGAAATTGAAATGGAAATGGAAATTGAGCCTTTGACCCAAGTGAACTGTTCGCTTGATTAAATCTGGCCGTGCATATGATATATGTTATATGCATATGAAATATGATTTCCCAACTTGATGCCAAATATCGTTTATATATATAATCGTGAGAATAATCACATTGTTCACAATTCGACTTTGAGACTGATTTTTGCATAGACTTCATATACCTGTGAGTTGAGTTGCGCACAAATTTATTATATATTCAAATATTAGGCTTATATTCATATGTATTCATATTCATATGTATTCATATATATTCATATATATTCATATGTATTCATATATATTCATATGTATTCATATTCAATACTTATCTGAGCTGATATATGTATGTATATTCAGGTAGGGTATTTTAGTTTCGCTCAGCTACAGATAATCCCATTTGCTGCTACAATTTTAACATGCCGCCTATTAATTTATATGCATGTATTGCTGTGTGTGTGTGTGTGTGTGTGTGTCAGTTGCATGGCTTGTCGCTTGGTTGGCTGCCGCCAGCGTCGTTGATTGGGAGCCCAAGTAGAAGAAGACCAGGCCAAGGGGCATAGTAATCATTGATTAGACTATGCAAGGCGAAGGCGTTGCTGCAACAACAACAACAATGAGCCATGCTGTAAGTGGGGCATGTGTGTGAATGTGTTGCAAGCATTTTCCATTGTTGCCACATCAAGTTCCACTATTATTTCTAGCATGTTATAAATATTGTTTGCCAGCTTGCAGCTTGCAGCTTTTGTATTCACATGCTAAATATTTATTTACCCGTCAACCAAAGTGTTAATTGTGTGGGCGTATGAGTGAGTCTATCTCTCTCTCTCTCACTCTCTCTCTCTCTCTCTCTCTCTCTCTCTCTCTCTGTGTTGTATTGAATCTCTTGAGCTCATTGCCTTCTCAAGGGGAGCAGCAGCTGCGCTTTTTTGTCGTTCCCCTTTTTTTTAATTTCATTTTCTGTTATTATGAGGCAACGCTGTGTGACTTGTTGCGATTTCTTGCCCCAAAGGCACACCCGAGGGAACACACTTGCCACAGCCACTCGATTTGACTTTGTTCCGGCTGTTATTGGCTCAACGAAGCTGATTCTGATTGCGAGTAATATCGAATGAATTTTTGAAAGTGCCTCATTTTATATTTACCCGAGGCTGTTATCAGTGTGTGGCAACTACACGATAGAAGCGATAGAAGTACCCCTGAGTGTACTCATAAGTATGCCCGGCGTACCCATTGTGCAATTAATGCGTCATAAGCAGCAAATAAATAAATGTTATCATTAATCAAATCGCATTTGGAATGCCAACAATGCGCGCCAGCCAGGCCAGCTCGCTCTTCGTACTAATGTGAAATAAATTCATATGACTTTCATCAGCCACGACCATCAATCACTTAAGCTATTTAATATTCTGGCAAAATAACAAAGTAGATTAATTTATTGCCACAACTGGTTGCCTCAAATTGAAGCACACAAATCACAAGTGCATTTTTCTACAATTGCAAATTGAATTTAAGTTCGCGTCTCAGCATGATTTCTATGATTTCTATGACAAACTTCAGTTTCGCTTGATCCATAACAATCCATTTTAGCCTCTGCATTTGGGAATCCTTCAATATATATTCAATGTGTCCACAAAGCGACTAAAAAATATTTAGTTCGATTGCTTTCCCTATAGTTGATTATTGTTGTGCTGGCGATATTTCAATTTTGTTTATGACAAGGTCAGGCAGCCGCTGACATAGAACGAGTACCCATTCATTCACTCACACTCACAGTTACAGTCACAATGGCCCCGCTCATTCATTCATCTAATGGCCATTGCAATGGAACAGGATGGCGACGAGCATGAGGATGAGGATGAGGATTAGGTGTTGGTGGGTGGGTTAGGGGTTTGGGGTTTGGGGTTCGATCATTTACACGACACTACACAGAAATGTTTTATGTTTTCTGACCGTCGCGGCGCGGCTGGGCAATATGTAATTTATAGCCGGCAATTTTCACAGAAAATTAAAATTTCCTTTTTCTACCCTGTGGCCGCAACAGTGCCACAATGGGTATAATCAAGCGTGCAACGATATGAACGAAAGTGAGACCCAAATAGGCATTTATTCATGAGCCAAGTCAGCCATGAACCACACCTGAACTAAGGATCTGAGAAAGAATGAATCTCAAATCGAATACTCTGCATATGCTGAGTCAGAAAGTAATTCAAGTATCTCTGATTAGTTACATATTAATATTATTATTATTATTATGATTATTATTATTATTATTATTACAGATTAGCACCGAGTCGAGCACTTTCGACTCTTACTCTCCTATTCTTATTTTTTTTAGCTATTTCGAAGCACGTTTTGAATTCGGACGAACGTAAATAACGTGATTCTTGTTGTTGTTTTTGTGTTTTAATTGGCTTTTACTGTTGCTTTTGTTGTTGTTCTTGTTATTGTTATTTTTGTTCCCTTTTGGTTTTTATTTTATTAATTTAGCATTTTATATTGCGTAATTGGCATTTGCTGGTCGCGCCGTCTTGTCTAAGGTCAGAACAGGCCGGCCACTTCACTGCACCAATGTAACACGATACGGCCCAGTTACCAATACCAATATCAACAGGCAGATACAGTATAACTGGGAACTGGGTCTGGGGTCAGCTCAGTCTGAGGTTTCATGTCCACACACAAACTAACACACAAAGCGACAAAGCAACAAAGCAGACATGGCTAACCTTTAAAAATAATCGAAGCGAAATTGTTCCTGTATATAGACGAAAGGTAGTTATTAAATTATTACATTATATGTATATGTATATTTAATGGTATTATGGTATTTCTTACTATATCCAATGTCTCCATCTGGTGCAAGTAATAATCACCACTTGGGTTATCGATAGCGACAGCTTATTTTCAGAGTTCAGCAATACTTGAATGTGGCCAGCAAAATGTATAACTTTTAAAAAAGTATTAAATTAATAATAAAAGGCCAAATAAAGCAAAACTGAGGCAAATATTATGCTGATAATTCACGACAAATACAAAAAATCGAAATTCAATATTTCTAGTGAAATCGCACTCAATTTTGCCACACTGTTTGCCTGTTAGTCATAGAATAATGAATTAATGAGAAAAGAAAATTCCAAGAAAGCAAACAAGCTCAATTGTTGATACGAGCAACATGGAATATATATATATATATATATATATATATATATATTTATATATATATAGCTTATAAATCGATGAAGAATAGCAATTGACAGGTCGGTGCAATTTTAGTTAGGCATAGTTGAAATTTAGGCATACGCAGAGAGCAGCAGCTCATCTTGTGGCTGGCGAGGGTATTGCTTAAACATCGTTAGCTCAGTTGCTGGCCTCTCATATTGTGGGCGTGTACCAACCAGGCGCCTTTCATAACTCCATGTGTGTGTGTGTGTGTGCGTGTGTGCTGGGGCATGGCGTGACGACGCCGCGTGAACCTTTTGAACCCTGCGATACGGATTACGTTTACGGTTACGATATGTCCGTCATAGATGACCTACATACACACACACACACACGCACACACACACACGCACACACACACACGCATCTCTCTGTGTGGCGTCCGTTCGTTTGTCTTTTGATTACAAATTCCATAAAAAAAAAAAAATCAAAAAACTAAATTGAAAATAAAATCGAGAAGCTTTGAAAATATGTACATATATATTGTATGTTAGACACTACACACAACAGGTCCATGGAGCACGCTTGCCGGCCCATACATAGATTACATTATTTTCCAATTTAGCATTTCGATTATGTATACCCTTTAATCATAAACGCGAGTCCAAAGGGTTGCTAACCAACAGACAAGCGACAAGCCCATCTCATCGAACTCAGGAAATTCACCCTTATCTAAAATGCATTTAAATATTTACTATTCATTTGAGTTCGAAGATCATTTCAATCAATATCACAGGGTATCACATCGTTCGTCAGTCGTATTCCTTATGATTCTCACTTGTTAGTGGCTTCAATTTGTTCGCTCTTTTTACAATCCCAAATCGAATTACTTATTTCCGCCTCAGCTTATCTGCCCCATGTTTAATATTCTATATAATATTTCTTCTTCTTCTTTTCATTGCAGGTAAGAGTAACGAGTCTATTTCGAGATCTGTCTACAGCCCCTCGCTGGGTGCCTCCAACAGCAAACAGCGGAGCAGCTGCAGTCGTAGGTTGAAGCACTTCTAATCGCAGATCTGCTGCTTGTCAATGCATTTCTGTTCATTATTTGTGTGTGTGTGTGCGTGTGTGTGTATGCGTGTGTGTGTGTGTGTGTGAATGTCTGATGTTGTGGCTGACCTTCGCTTCAGCTTGATTTGGCTTAGTTCAAACTGACGGGTTAAATTGATTTGAAAATCGTCGCTTTGAATGGTCGAAATTGAAATACACTTACCGCTGTTGTTGTAAATGGGTTTATTTATCAACCCTAGGAATTCCTAGGATGCTGCATCTTTTCCTGGTTAAAGCGTCACATTCGGCTACGATGTGATATTAAGGATTCCTTCTCGCTTTCATCTATCTATTTTAGTTGGGTGACTTCCTAGTCAGACTTCTCAGTCTGTCGGTAGATTTGTTATTGGTTACTACTTGCTTAAATCCTATTGAATTATAGCCATCCAAAAGACGTCTGACACTTGCAGCTATAACTGTATAAATAATCCATAATCTGTTCCTTATATGCAATGAAAACTGACTTGAAATATTTGACTTGGAGGAGATCATTTGTGAATATTGCAAGACTTGTATCTTCTTTATGTTTCACTCCTATCGTAGAGTCCGAGTTAAATGATAGTGAACTATTAAGGGTCTAAGACTATAGCTGCTCTCAGAGAACTCAACTCTGGCCTCCTGCAACATAAGGCACACTTTGCAGGACAGAATTAGCATAGAGCAAAAGAGCATATTTGGATTGCTGACAACACTTGCTGCCACTTGCTGCACGAATGGAAGCTTTGATTGGAGTTGACTCGAATGGAATTGCACTCATCTGCATCGAGGCTATAGCATCTGAAACAGAGAGAGAGAGAGAGAGAAACAGAGAGGGAGGGAGGGAGTGAGACAGAGAGGGAACTGATTTTGTGGGTCGTTGCACTCATCACAAAGTGATTCCATTTGTGGAACGAACCAGTGAACCAGCGAGCGAACCAACGATTACCATTAGCATAACCATTCCAAACAAAAGCTATAGCTATAAGTATGTGTTGTGTGTGTGTGTGTGTGTTATGTGTGTTGTGTGTATGTATTGCTATTCCCGTTTCCATTCCTGTTTGGCTATTATGCCAACCCATTTAATGACCATTAAATTATACATAATAGCCCCAAACTACAAGACATTTACACTGAAACTGCCAACAACAGCAACAACAAGCAACAACAGCAAGCAACAACAACAACAACAACAAGCAACAAAAAGAAGCTACAAACAACAAGCAACAATAACAACAATGCGTCGCAACATCGCATAGCGAAAGCGAAATTAGTCAGGCACAATCAAACAATTGGAATCGCTTGCTCTCTTGGGGCACGCATGCGTGGCGCCCCTCATTGAAAGGCTTGCGGTTGAACGTTGAATGTTGAATGTTGAATGTTGATGTGTTCGCTGCATGTCGCGCATTCCCAATGCGACATGCACCAGCATATTAACAAATTGTTTCGAAACTCTGCCCATCAATCACAGCCAGCTGTTGCCACGTAATCAGTTAATACAGATACCAAATACTTAGTTAACAGTGTTTAGTTAGCCTCTAGGAATTTCTCCATTAAAAGCAAGAAACAATTGCAGTCGCAACTCAGTCGCAAATCTAATGCCAAAAGTGAATTTGATTACGAATTGAACGAGGCCCAGCAAACCCTTAGTTTTGGACTGTAACTAAGGGGTATGTATGTACATATTTGAAGAATAAAGAAAGCAAAAACAAATAAATAAGTAATGAGTTCCATCTGCAGCTGAAGTGTGTGAACGATTTGGTTAGCTTTTTGTCATTAACCATTAACCATTAACCATTTCTGTGCGAGTCGCGTAGTTGGCTGTTAATAGTCCCATTGCAAGCAATTAAGTTCATTAGCGCGACGAACCCACAAAAGAAGAGGGAGAGGGAGAATACGCACGTAAGATACATACAAATACAGATATTGAAATGGAAATGGAAATACATAGCTATAGATATGGATATGGCCAAAGGCATACAGATGGGCTAAATGGTTAACAGGGCCAGCTAGCCAGGCAGCTAACTAGCCCAGCCTGGGCTGGCATTGATCATAATCAACCCAGGCCGAACAACAACAACAACAACAACAGCAACAACGAAAATAACAAGAGCAACACAAAACACAAGAGACAAGCGACTTTCATAACAAATCAATTTTCATTTCGCTGCGTTGTGTTGCGTTGCGTGTTTTCCTGTGTTTTCCCATGCGTTCCCATGCGACACAGCCCCTGCTCCAAAAAAAAAAATAGCTAAAAGAGCATGTCTCTCTCTCTCTCTCTCTTGCACTCCCTTTCTCTGGCTCTTTCTCTGTAAGCCATTTAATGCCATTGTTTGCATACCCTGTAGAAATGATAATACACTTTCAGGGTGTAGCAGAAGCGGCACAGTTAACAGCAGATTATGCAGTTCGATTTTAGATATCTGTTGATATCTCTCGATCACATATAAACTGCTCATATATATAGTATATATATATATATATATACCTCTGTCCTATATGACCAAGAAAAATAGACAAATGAAGTAATATTTTATTTTTTTTTATATATTTATTTATTTTATTTTTTTATTTATTTTATAGATTTATTTATTGATTTTTAAGCAACCCAATGTGCAAACTACATGAAAGTGCTTTTACAGGGTATCTGCTGCAAGCATCATAATTTTTTTTTATTTTGTTTTTTTGTCGTGTTTTTCGGCTAGATTTCAATAACTGTCCCTTGTTGCTGGTGTTGCTGGTGTTGCTGGTGTTGCTGGTGTCCGCCTGGCTGCCTGGCTGCCTGGCTGCATGTGTAATTCAAAGCAAATGCCTTGTAAATGCAACGCCTGCAGTCCCTCAGTGCATGCCCCGACCTGCCTCCCCCACCCCTCTCTGCTGCGGCGGTCGTCGTCGGCGCTTTTCTATCTGCGTTGCATAGACAAAGTTCTTTGTTGTTTGGCTTAAATGGCTCGTTTTGGCTCGTTGTGTGGCGCAACATGCTCTACATGTGTTTGTTGCTGCTGCTGCTGTTTTTGCTGTCTGCTCCACTTAGAGGCCAAATGTGTCGCAGCATGACGTTTGATATGTATCATTAACAACAGCAACAGCAGCACACAGCAGACAGCAATCGTCATCTATGCCATATGTGTGAAACAGACTCCAATCATACTTTTGTTCGGGCCAATCGTAGATAATAGATATCTGTGTATCTGTGGGGCCAGCTGATAGGCTACTTGATATGCTCCATGCTGGTTTGTCTTAATTAAATCCATCTGTCGCCGCGATGGGGAAGGTTTTCGGGGCACGCTTCAAATTGCCAAATGAGTCATGCATTTATTTATATGGAAACTATGATCCGATCTAGTTAATGGAAACAATTTCAGTGTGATTCTGGACTGGAATTTGATTACATTTATTATGATATTTTACTTGTGATTTTTATTGGAATTTATTATTATTTTTAATTTCTTCGGAATTGTCGTATATTTATTATAATATTTAATTTATTATAAATTTATTCATTTTGTTGGAATTTATTATTATTTATCGTTTCTTTAAACTATATATACTATATGTATGTGTGTGTGTGGGTGTGTGTAGGTGTGTGTAGGTGTGTGTGGGTGTGTGTGGGTGTGTGTGAAGGATAACTTCATCACATTCACTTTGCGCCTTGCGTTTTTTGCAAGTCAGTGCCATTTCATCATCATCATCATCATCATCATCATGATCATCATCATCGTCAACATAATCATGAACAGCATCATCATTATTATAATTTTGCTCATTATCATCATTGTGGTGGCTTCTTTTCAATGCACAAGTCCCATTGGTGGTGCTGCCTCCTTGCGTCCAATCATATTTCAAGATTGGTCTGCTCGGCAAACTTGGCTTATTGGCCAGGGACAAGCGACGGCAAGGAAAATTTGTTGGTGGTGTTGTTGCTTAGCCAGCCACAAAGTCAATACCCAAAAAGCCCAAATGCAAGCCACACCCATTTGGAGCTAGTAGAAGACGCACATTTCATTCCGTGCTGAAAGTATTTATCATTTTTTAATGACAACACCTTTGCCGAGCAGCAGCCGCCTACCAAAACCAGTATCTGCTATGCCCCATGCCTCATCATGCCCCGAAAGGGAAAGCAGACGTAGGCGAAGCAGAAGATCCACCAAAAGATGGAGATGGAGATGAAAATGAGGATGAAGATTAGGATGAGGATGAGGCTGAGGATGAGGTTTTGCTCGTAAGTCAGTTCGAGCCGAAAATACTTGAGCCATAGGAGGGGAACGCTGCTCATTCCGTGTGCCGTCAACAGCTATTAACAGTCCACCACGGTCCATCACGGAAACAAAGACGGAGAGGGTGACAGAGAGGGAGAGGGAGAGGGAGATGTACCACGTGACAGTTTCCCTTCACGTTGGAGTCCAAAATTCAGTTAGTTGCCACACATTTTGCTGTCATAACTTATTTATTAGACTTCAAATGTCAAATTAGCTAAAAAGCAACTTAAAGCAATGACGCCTAGTTGACGCTCCCCACCTCCCTACCTCCCCCCACCCTCTCCCCAACTAGTTGCCACTGCTGCGCTGCCGCTCCTCGGTTCATCATCGCTTGGGTAAATTGAGGGCCATTTTCTGCTCTCTGCTCGTCTTTTTTTTTTTTTTTTTTGCCTGCCTCGCATCTGGCAACTTTGCGCCGTTACTTTTATTATTTAATGTAATTTCATTTAATGTAATTACACATAAAATGCGTCCAACTCAACTCAGCTCAAGTGCGTTCGCTGTGTGTCTTGGCGTGGCAGTGGCAGTGGCAACAATAGCAACACAAACACTGCAAATACAGAGTACTCCATAGTTGGCATATATATTGGCTCGAATTTATGTTACCCATCAGCAAATTATGCATAAGTTGGTTATAAACTCGAAGTAGACAAATATTTAATATCTGTGAGTCGTGAGTCGTGAGTCGTGAGTCGTGAGTAGGCTTAGTAATTTCGTATATAAATTAATATTTATTTATTAATATGTTATATTAAACTGTAACAACCACTGCTTAGAAGCTGGAATTCGTCTTTATAGATATATTTTGTAGACGCTTTATAAGTCCAACCAATCAGATAGTTATAGCTGGTTATTCTCTGAGTTCAATTTAACTAAACAGTTTTAATTTTGGGATATTTCGATTCGTTGGATTCGCCGAAGCGTTTTTTAATTTGCTAATCATAAATTGCTTTGATTCTGGCTCGTTTACTCTCTAAAAACTATTTGGCCGTATTTGGGCGAGGTGTACGCATACTGCCACACAGCACTGTCTGCAGCATTTGATTGACAGAGCGCTCTTAGCGGTTTATGCTCTGTCTCTTTCTTTTTCTATTTCTCTTTCTCTTTTTTATTTTTATTTGTATTTTTGCTCTGGCAAAAAAAGTTGTTGCACGCAGTTTTGTGATTGTTTTGGTTGCCTAGTTCTAGATTTTTATGTGGCGCGTGCGTGTGGCCCAGCCCCAAAACGCATTCTCAGTCTCTAGTTCTAGTTCGAGTTCGAGTGCGAGTTCGAGTCAGAGACCGAGTCGACCCTCCATCAAAACTTGCCCGCCACCCCTTCACCGCCCGTGCGGTAGTTAAAAATGTAAAACTAATTAGTTGTTCACAAGCAGCGAGAGAGAAAGAGATAGAGAGAGGGGGAGATAGAGGAGGCGAAGGGAGGCCTGGACACGACATGCTCTTGCCCCACAGGCTCAGTTCTTGGCCTTGATGTTTGTGTTTTATTTCTCTGGCTTCATTTTTTACTCCTTTGTTTTATGGCTTTGTTTTTTAGCAGTGACATGAAATCCGTTCGTGATGTTTATGTAGTATTCAGATTGCACACATCTAAAAAAAATCAAAGACAACTTGATTCAAATTCAAATTCAAATTCATTACTTTAATATTGCAAGTTTCTCAAATCCAGATACAAATAGTTTTCAATTGATTTTGAAATTTCCGTTCTTGATGGTTTATCCCGTTTAAAGGATTTAGACCTTATCAAATGCTTAATATAAAATATTACAATTATCTATTCGAGCGTAAATTGAATGTCCTGTTTTTTATGATAGCAATAAAATGTTGTAAAATTACAATTTATATGAATTCAGCAATGTTGTTATTTGACGTAAGTTGAAAACCAGGCAAAAACTTTTTGAGAAAACTCGCTTGATTTTCAAATGGTTTCAAAGGGGCATGCGGCACTTTATGTCTGACACAGCAATTTCATTTGAATAAATTCCCTTGAAATTTTCTTGTCTCTGTTATTAGCTAAAGCTACGTGTTGTTCCTAAATCTCAACAACATACAATATGTATGTGTATATATATATGTGTGTGTGTGTGTGTGTGTGTTTGTGTATGGATTTTATGACTGGAGTTAAGTTGAGCAACTCTTTCAGCCGCAATGTGGGCAACTGTGGGCATTCCACGGAAACCCATTCGAAATGCCCATAGAAACTGAAAATATGGGCCTATAAAAAAGCCATTCAAAAACTTTTGGCGGCATCCACCCAGCATTTGTTTTTTTTATTTTAGTATCTGCTGTTTCGGTTTTTTTTTTTTTATTCTGTGTTATTGTTTTTTTTTATGGTCATCAGTCGACAAGTCGGCGATTCGATTCGGCGACTCAACGACTCGGACGACTGTTTAAATCAACACAAATTAGACAATTTGATGAGCTGACGACTAACGCACACCCAGCCAGACACCGCCCCCTTCCCGCCGCCCCCAATTTTGGCTTTTGTGGGACCAGGCCCTCCCCGCCCCGCCCCGTTCATTAAAAGCTGAAAGCGCCAGAAAGAAGAAAACAATTAACGGCAAATAATTTAATTTGTTTACTGCAAAGAACAGTGCAACAACAACAACAACAAAAGGAATCAGCAGCAGCAGCAGCAGCAGCAACAAAAACAACAACAACAACAAAATTCAACGCGAACAAATAAAATTAAATTTGTTATAGCCACGCATATTTCTATTGTCCCTCCCGATTTCATTCAGTTCGTTTTCGTTTTCGTCTTTAGTGCGATTCTCGCTCGGCTCGGGATGTTCCTCTTGATGTTACTTATTGCTAAGCACACACTCACACATACATATGTATGTATATATAAATACAGTGGCGGTCAAAATAAAATACATAAAATATAGTTTAAAAAAAAGTATGAATCAATACTGAAGACAATAAAATATTGAAAGCTCGCATAGCTATGGGAATTATTAACAACAGCAAAATTAAAGACCTTAAATTTAAATTGTATTCAATTATTATTTAAATTGATCATTATAAAAGTAGTTGTAAAGAGGTTGGCTATATTTTAGTACGTTTAGTATTTTAAAACAAGCCCAAACATTTTTTGCTCTTATCTTCATATTTGGAAGAGATTTCGATATGAGCGCCATCAAATGAGGCGTACATTTGAGAAGCAGCACTTCTATTTTGACCGCAACTGTATAGCCTAGCCTCGCCTACCATTTCTTCCACTTATCATTCGCTGCTGCTGCTGCTGCTGCTGCTGCTGCTACTGCTGCTGCTGCTGCTTACTGTTATTTTGTTGTTGTATTTGCTTTTGCTTTTATTTGTTTATTTTGTTCACGCATTGCTTGCTTGCACACACCTCCCCCTCAACCCCTCCCCAGCCCCCTTCATCATTCACCTTTGCTTCGACAGCTTGGAGTTTACAATCTCTCCTCACCCACCGCACCACCGCCCCCTGCCTCATCAGATTGATGCGCTTGAACGCGCCTTTGTCGTGCATTTTATTTATCTTTATCTAATTTTTAAGCAAGTTTGACAGATTTATGCGTTATTGCGGCGTAAATTATTGCATACTTCCACAACGGGAATGGATCTCTGGACCCTCAGCAAGCAAACAAACAAACAACACACACAACAACAACATAAACTTGGGTGTGGGACGTGTGCGGCGCTTGGTGCGCAAGGTTGAAATTAGCCAGCGTTTTGATAATGCTCTTGCCCCACACACACCCCCACCCCGACCAGTTGCTGCAAAAGTTTTTGGGGCTATGGCACAGTAAATCGCGCTTTATATATATGCCAGCAAATTGATGTTCCAATGTTGCCATCTTTCTCGCTCTCCCTCTCTCTCTCTCTCTCTTTCGCTCTGTCTCCAGCGAGGAGCACAGGCAATCTAATTTAATAAGGGAAAGAGCCTGGCTAAGAATATTTCTGTTGCCGCTGCTTGGCCAGCGAGGTTATTGTTAGTGCCGCATAAACGTGAAATTTACTATTTATTCCAAACTCCCCTCCCCACCCCCTCCTTGATTCTAGCTGTGCACATGGAATGCATAAAACGTAGCAGCGGGCGAAGCGAAAAATAAGTGCAGCAGCTGTGTGTGAATGCGTAGGTGTGTGTGTGTAGGTGTGTGTGTAGGTGTGTAGGTGTGTGTGTAAGTGTGTAGGTGTGTGTGTGTGTGTGTGTGTATGTGTGTATGCAACCTCTAAGAAAAGGGCCGTCTTTCCTCATTCACAACATAACATGGCAAGTGAATGCGCGAGTGTGTGTGTGCATGTGGAGTATATAAGTGGGCGTGGCCATATCTATGTGGGTTATGCCATATTCACAGACAAACATTTTACGATGTTAACGGCATAAATGCAATGTCCGCTCGCCTTCCTTCATCCACCAAATACATTTCGACATGGCAGGTAAAGAGTACTAAAGAATAGACACACTAAAAGGGGCAGGTGTGTGCATCTGTGTGTGTGCATATGTGTGTGCGTGTGTGTGCCTTGAGCAGAGTAACCTGAATCAATACGTATACGTAATATATGCTTGTATTGACAGCAACAGCAGCGAAAGGGTCAAGCATCTGCATGCAAACTGTGTGCAAAAATGGGGGCAAAGTCAAGTCACTTTATGCCACAAAAATCACAAAAACCCAATTCAACATAAAGCAGTGGAAACCTGCAACAAATAACAAGCTTAAAGTAAATCCAAATTTATTCAACTATTTTTGTTTGCAGAGAAACATCAAGAAATTAAAAAGCCTTTTTTTATTTGTGGGTTTTTCTGCTCATTTGATTTATTCTCTGTATCGAAACTGACAAATCTTATATATTTATCTGATATTAAATTAAAAGAATAAAAAAATAAAGCAAACAGATTTTGTGCAGAAAGTTTTTTGCTCTCATTTTAGCATACTAAGCAAATCGAAAGTTGAATCTGAAGTTGAGTGTGTATATATATATATATATATATATATGTTGTACTCGATATTGGTTGAGTTCCGCTGATTCTGACAGCAAATGCAGCCAAAGGAAAAGGGTGTTTTTGCCACACAGAATGGCGAGCATAAAAACTAATGTGCCACACGCTGCTCCGGCATACCCAAGCAGTGCCACTAAATGCATAAATGTATGTTGCGTATTAAATGTGTGTGCAACATATACATATATGTACATACATACACACGTATACAGTGTGTACACATATCGATGGCATCATCCAAAAAATAAACAACGAATCTTGAGAAAATTCTGCAAATAAAGCGGCTGAAGAAACACAACAGCAGCAAAAAGCAAAAAGCAAAAAGAAAAATGCAAAAAGCAAAAAGAAAATGCAAAAAGCAGAAATCAAAAAGCAAAAGCAGAAAGCAAAAGGCAGAAAGCGATGTTTGAGCTTTAGAGTTGCTTCGTCTAGAAGACGACCTAATGTCGCACAGCAGCACAGTAGCAGCCTCCTTTCCACGCCCCTGTTGCAGTGTCTAGTGTCTGGCTCCCCTTTACCTTTGTGGGCTCCCAGCTCCCAGCGCTCAGCTCCCAGTTCCCAGCTCCCTCAACGCTCATGTCTGGCTGTGGGAGCCAAAGCCAAAGGAAATGAAATATGCGCATAAATTTCATATCGTTTTTATGATTTTTCTGTTGCGTCTTTTGCGTTTATTTTTCCACTTTTTTGTTTTTTTTTTACACTTTTATTGGTTTCCCAATGGGTTTTGGCGTTTTTCTTGCGTTTAGCAACACACACGCACACGCACACCAACTAACACACATACGCACACACGCACACACATATTTAAGCGAATCGAAGGATGAAAGCTGGGTTTGGGTTTGGATTTGGGTTTGGATTTGGGGGGTGTGTTGGTTACTTTTTGGGCATAAGTTTGTTTCGTTGATTTGCGGCAAATGCATTTCATTAGTGGCAACATCACTCGTTGGGCTGGGCTGGGCTGAATTAAGCTTAAACATTTCATTGCATTCGGCTTGATGGTCAAAAGCAGTCGGTTGGGTAATCAAACCAAATGACGATTCTATTTACGGCTCTTGTACGTGTGTTGGCCTTAGTTTGGATGGTTGTTGTTGGCTTGGCTGGCTGGCTGGCTTGGCTGGCTTGGCTGGCATCCTGGCGTGTGCCTAATAGATCTAAGTGTGCCATAAAAATGTGAATGGAAGCGAGGCACCTAAAACCAGCCGCAAAGAGGACCCTTAAATCTTTATAACTCATATAAAAATTGGAATGTCGTCATGGGTTGCAACCACCACAACAACAACAACAACAACAACAACAGCAGCAACACCAGTAAAAATCATGAACATTATCTGATGAGTAACTAATCAAGTGAGTTGTCTATGAGGAATATGCTGCCGAAAATAATATGAAACAAACTCAAACTCTGCCCAATTGAGTCCACGTTTACAATTGGTAAAAGGATTTGAAGTGGCCAAGGAGAGCACTTGGCGCTAACTGACTTCGGTGAATGAAAATCAAATCAAATCAAGTCAATCTCTGATCACAGTTGTGACAGCAAAACGAACAATAAATAATCAAATTTCCACGATTGCATCCAAATTGACTGTGCGTATAATAAGATCAAAAATTGTTGCCCAGAAAGCAATATAAATCGAATTGAAGCTGAAATTGGCTGAAGCGAAACTAGACTCATATTTATTTATAAATTTATTATATATAAATATATATTTATATATGTAAATAGCATTTGTCGTTTATGAATATTTCCAACAACTATTTTGGTATAGAATATCTTCAAATTACTTGTGGCTTGCTTGTGTCACTGGACATTGTCTATGACTGCTGTAAATTCTTAACAGCATGGCAATCTGTCAAATTGGATATTGATTATGACACAGCAAACACAAGACACAAAACACAAAACACAACACACAAAACACAAAACACAAGACACAAAATACAAGACAGAAGACAGAAGACAGAAAACACAGAACACAACACAACAAAATAGACAACAAGCAGCACTTAATTGACAGCAGTCAAACCTAATGATTTATCTTGTTAGTGAGGGCAGCAACCAAAAAACATAACATCCACCCCCCACCCCCTCCACACCCATCACACCACCCACCTTGGGTCAGGTACCAGCATTTTTGGAGTATATCTGTGTATATCTGTGCAGACTTATGTCCCATTACCTGTCCTTCTGCATCGCTCGGTGTATATTTGAATGTCACCACAAAAGTGACAAAAGTTTCCACAGCTCTTGCGGAGAATAGTGGCATAAGTGGCAAGTGGCATGTGGTAAGTGACTGTGGGGTGGGGGGAGGGGCTTGTTTTACAACTAATATGACAAACTGACGATCTCTGGCAACTGGCAACTGGCAGCTGTCAACTTTCAGCTCGCAACTGGCGCACTTTCAAAAGGTGACGCTTGAAAGGAGAGTCTCCACGAGGAGTCGCTTATTGAACGAGCTGGCGAAAACACGAAAACATGCCCCAACCCCCCCTCCCCCACTCCAGCGGGGTGGAGTAAATAAGTTATTTTTAATGCCGCGCTGTCAAAGGAATTTCCCATTTACGCACCTTTTCAACGTTGTTAGCCGGCTGGCAAAAATCCCTTTAGGTTTACAAAGCACGTCTCGCTGAAGGTTTGCCCCTGAAGAATTGCCCGGACAGACTGGGCGACCTGGACGGACAAAAATGGTGTATATACCAAAGTCCCACACCAATTAGAAACAGACAAGGAACAAGGAACAAGGATGCAGAGCGAGCAAAAATCAATTGCATCTCTGAATTTGGGGCATCCAAAGATAGTCGCTCCAATTTGCTGCAAGCAGCTCTGTGTACAGCACTTAGTACTTATTATTATTATTAATTATTTATTATTATTATTTTTATTTTTATTATTATTATTATTATTATCCAATAAGATAAACTTCAACGTTTGCTGATCAAGTCGATGCTGCCCCATTTGGATTCACGTTACACAGGGTGCACGCAGCAAACAGCAACAGCAACAGCTTTGTATCCCCAACAATAATTGGCAAATGGTTTTGTGCTCATCCCAGCCAAAATGCAAAACTGGCCCAAACAAACTGTAATAACTGTAATATGCATGTGTTGCGGTCCGTTTATGAATGACAGCTGATATGGGTGCTTCAAGCTATCCGCAACTCGATGTATATGAACTTTTATAGCTCTATCTCCCTCTCCCCCTCTCTCTCTCTCTCCCTCTCTTTCTCTCTCTCTCTCTCTCTGTCTGTCTGTCTCTGTCTCTCTCATCTGTTGTGGTAAATGTTTTGTGGGGCCCTCTGTCTGCCGGTTTCTCTGTTTGTATAATTGATGGGCATTCATTTATTTGAACAACAACTCCAACAACACATTTGCCACATTTATTCAGTTGAGCAACTTTAGCTATGCTGCATGCAACACAGCCACAGTCCCGTATTAACAGCCTTAACAGGGCTCTTCTATGCGATTCTCCCCAACAACAGCTGTTTGTGACAGACGCAAAGCAAATGAATTCTAACAAGTTTAGTTCCATCAAAGATAAAAGATATATCCGATAGCAACTTGTCATATGTAGATCCGAATGTATCCGTCTGCTGCAGATATCGTCTATGTCAGAGCCAGCCCGATCGAAAAACTATATTTATTATTAATATTTTTTATTATTATTTACTTACTATATAAATATATATATCATATTTTTGAGCTATATCATTTTGTCTAGTTTTGCTTGATGTCTGAGCATTAGTTTTGGACTTGAGGCGGGGGATATCTATCTAGGCGGTGGCATTAACAATTGCGCTCGAACTTAAATGAGTTTAAACTTGCAACAGCAACAGCAGCAGCAGCCTGCCTCCTTCTCTGTGGTAAGTGGTAAATGTCGAATAAGGAATGACATAAGTACAAGACTAAAGCTATTCTACTAAGACAGTAATCCTCTTAACAAACTGTCCCCCGTGTCGCATGCCCCATGGTCCCCTTTCCAACACCTGCCGCAATTACCCAGGTAGGTTTCGGGTTGGGCGTAAGCCGCCGCATTTGCGTTAGGGTTGCTGGCAAGCTTATAACAATATTTTCTCGCCTGCCAGGATAGTAAACGTGTTGCCTGCCGCAAAGCAAACAAATTAACTAACGCATCCAACTGCAACTTGCAACTTGCAGCTTGCAACTAACAACTTACAATTTGCAACTGGCAACTGGCAACTTGAACTCCATACTGTGGCAGCCAATCGCAAAGTTCCTGCAAAAGTTAGCTGCAGCTTGATATGAGAGTGCCTACCACACACACACACACACACACTATATATATATATATATATATCTGTAGAGTCACAGACGCGACATTATATAGTGAGTGGTATAACGTTGAGATGATGATGTTTGCGCTTGCAGCAAGTTTGTGGCAACTGCTCCAAATACCCTGCTTTTAAAACACTCGGCAAAGAGAGGGAGTCCGATTTGTGGCAACATTATGAAGCTCAAGGAATGCAAGGATCAAAAACAGTAGGAAAGAAAGGAGAGAAAGCGATTTGCAGAAAAAGGACAAAGGGCAAAACTAACCATAAATATTGAGAGAATGTTGAAGGCATCTGCTGAAGATATTTATGAAACCTTCACTCTACTTGCAACAGACTGGTGCAGGGCATCTGTCAGTCAGCAAAGGACTCTCTCTTTCTCCCTGTATCTAACTCACTCACACACTCGCTCTCTCTCTCTCTCTCTCTCTCTCTCCCTCTCACTCTTTGTCTGTTTTTGCTGTTATTAGAACTGCAGTTGGCAACTGCAGCGCGTGGTAAAGTTAAGTAAAGACAAAAGACAAAAGAGACAAAAGCCGGCAAAAGTTTCACTTCGAGTGCTTTGTTTGCTATGCGATGCGCCTCCACCAAAAGGGGTGGGGGGGGTGTAGGCGTTGTGTGTGTGTGTGTGTGTGGCACTCCTATGTGTGTACGTGGCAAAAAACTTGGCGCCCGTTGGCAATGCTTTTCACTTTGTTCACGCCAACTGTCATTGCAGGCACAGTCATTCCACTCTGCTTCCTCCTCCCTCCTACACCCACTCCCACTCCCACTCCCTGTCCCCCTCCCCCATCTCCAGCTTCAGCTCCTAGCCGCTTTCAAGGCAATAAAAAAATAATTTAGCAGCTTTTTTGTGGGTTCCACCTTGTGGGGTGGTGGCGGGCTTTCGACAGAAAAGGCATTTGAGTTATAGACACTGTTCAAGCGAATCCCTCAGATCCTTAGAAACAGTCACCCCCCCCCCCCGTCGCCCCACCCACTCACTTGTAGTCTAGGGTCCATTTTGAATTATGTCGCTTATTTTGTGCGTGTGCAATTTATAAACCATTCGCGATGCCCATTTTCCATTTCCCATTTCCTATTTCCCATTTTTTTTTTTTTTTTTTTTTTTTTTGTGGCAGGGGAGTTGATTGCGGTCCTGATTTTTCACAATGTGCGAAATGTGAATGTGTCTTTGTTTTTTTTTTATTTTCTATTTTTTACGAGAGGTGGTGGGGAGGGGGAGGGGGGGAGATCCAGTCCTGATTTTTATGCGTATGCATAAAGAAAACTTTTCAAGGTCAATGGATAAAGTTTTGCTTTTTTTTTGCGCCGCTCTTTATTTATTTATCTATGTGTTTTTTTCGGGGTTATTGGGAGTGCGCATCTCTGTTTTGTATTCGCACTCTGTTTGACTGAGCAGTGCCCCTCCCCACCGCTCCCTTCCCTCTCCAAAGCTGTGGTGGGGTCTATTCTATAAATATTGCAGACTTTTATCTGCTCGCAGGCTCTGCTCGTAAAGCTAAAGTTATGGGTCACCACCGGCGGCCAACAAAAAAAAACTTTTCACTTTTATTGCAAAAGCCCTCGAATTTTATTTCCAAATCCCCCCTCGGCCCCCATCTCCTACGTTCCCGCTAAACAAATACTCGAAAACCGCAAAATAAGTAAAATCGCCCAATTGATTTTGGGTCCAAATTCTAAGCAAATTTTCCCAAATCGGTTTCAGTTGTAATCGATTTGGAAGCTGTGGTTCGACACATTGAATAAGTGTTAAGTAAGAATTTCCAGGAAATCTTTTTATCAATCTTTAAAGTTGATTTTTTATTATATAATCATCAAATATTGGTGATATAGCTCGCTATATAAGTCAAGCGAGATCGAGCAAAGACAAAAGCTCGCAGCTTCCAACTCTTAATCGATATAGTCTTATGCCCATTCCGATCGATCAAAATATCGATAAATCTAGATATTATATATAAATATATATATATATATATGTATTATAATGGTCTGGCTTAACGACATGCATTGGTATGTTTGGGTTTATTGATTGTGAAGTTCAACTTATGCCGATCAGATATCGTTACTTATCTTTTATCGGAACTGACTCGATTACCCGCTCTCTTCGATCGCTACGTGTCTGTTTATCTTCTATAAGAAATCCCTCATAACTGTACAGATAACATAGATATTAATTCATAATCCACAAACTGCTCTTCCGCTGTTTTTAAGCCCTTTTCTCGCCTTTCAAATACTTAATCATGGCAAATGATAAGTGAATCCAGGCAGAGTGCACACACACACACATACGTTAATTTATGTATGTATATATATATATATATATATATGTATGTATATATGCATATATGTATGTATATGTTCAAGCAGAGAATAAATAAAAAATGAAATGAACGCTAAACTTTTTACAAAAGTTGGTTGCAGTTGACTGTTGCCAGTTGGAGCTGCTTCAAGTTGCGCCACGCTGCATCATGTTGCTGAAAAGTCTTGCTGGACACTCAAAGTGTGCCAAACGAGCGTGGCACTCGCCACTTGCCACTCGTCGTTGCTGCCACAAGCCACTTAACCCTTTGATGGACAGTCTCCACAGCAGCAGCAACAGCAGCCACAAATGAGGCTGGATGCATGCGGCAAATGGGGCCAAAAGTGCTGCGAGAGGTGGTCTAAAGGGCAACAGGGTTGCAATTGTTGTTGTTGTTGTTGTTGCTGTTGTTGTTGCTGTTGTTGTCTTGGTTGTAGTTGTAGTTGTTGTTGCAATGTTTACACAACTTTTGGGAGGCAACCGCAAAATCTGTTATTAGTGTCAAGTGGACTTGTGAGAGACTTTTGTGACCTGACCGCCACCATGGCGCTATCTCGCTCGCACTCCATCTAGCCCCGACTGCCGACTGGCGACTGCCGACTGGCGACAGACGACAGACGGAAAACAACTTTTGTGCCGAGAGATGTTGCAGAAATATTAAATTTGTGGTCCAACGACTAGAAAACTGTACTGTGAACAACTCAACTGAAAGATGAGCAAACGAAAGCAATGACGACAGAGCTGGAAAGAGAGGGGAGAACCAATAGATAGACAGAGAGAGAGAAAGAGAGAGAGAGAGAGAGAGAGAGAGATGGAGAAATGCTGTGCGACAGTTGATATCAAATTGTAAGTCTAAGTTCAATTTAATCGCCGCTCTTCACAACTCTTGGGTTTTTAGTTGTCCAACTACCCATTGACAGAGTTGAGTAAGAAAGTTTAGCAATTCCACTGATGCATACTTATATACATATATATATATATGTATATATGTATATAGTATATATAGTTATATATATATGTGTGTATATGTGTATATACATCAATTTGTGACCAAAGACAAAATGTGCAACTTGTGACAAAACAAAGTAATCTAATCGACGCCCATTCGAAAATAGTCATAAATAACTGGAACAGTTTAAAGATATATTAAAGTTAGAGTATATATGTATATATGGAAGAATACGACAAGATTTTGTGGCAAAGCAGCTCAGATGTTGCCAATTAAATATGCGTGCTGAAAGAGTGCTTGCAACATGTGGAAATCCAGCTCAATACATTTATTATTTATTATGATTGATATTTAACAAGATGCCAGATTTATTATTATTATTATTATTATTATTGTTATTATTATTATTATTATTATATATTAATCAAAGTCAAAGCAAATGAAAAACACTTTGCTATTTATAATGTTTTCTTGACTTTTCTGCTGTCGAAGTCATCTGAGTCTCATACCAAATGAATATCAAATTTGATGACTATAACAAATATGAATATATATGAATATGTATATATATATATGCTCTTTAAATGTTTTATGAAGTTGCCGCCAACCCGTTTCACAAAGGTATGCCACAAAGGAAAAAGGACTCCACAGTTCGATTTCAATTGCATATTGTGTAAGCTGCTCGGCATTCAATCAAAATGCGCCTAAGCCGATGACAACGAACGAGACATAGTCGTCAAGAAAAACAGGTCCAACAATCAGCGATGCCAATGCCACTGCCACTGCCACTGCCACTGCCACTGCCACTGCCACTGCCACTGCCACTACCACTGCCACTGCCAATGCCCAACATGATTCTTGCCACAGACATAAGCTGCAATAAGAATAATGCCTAAGACGAAAATCGAACGACGAAAGAATATCAAATATGTGTATTCAATGATTTGTCGAGTTCAAGGCGCATTGTTGTGGTGTCGTCAACAAAGCACTTTGAATGGATTGTAACCACCCCCACCCCCTTTCCCTCACCATCTTTAGCCCCACACAGAAAGGGGGAGAGGGGTGCGGGGCAAAGACCGCTTTGAGCTGCTCTGAGCCGCTTTTACTCAAATAGAAGTAGAAATGCGAAACCATTTTGCTTGGCCTTTTCTGTGGTCTCAAATGACGACGACGACGACGACGACGACGACAAGCGGATGATAGCTACACTGGAGGCGGTGGGTAGGGAAGGGAGGAGGAGGTGAAGAGGGGTGGGGGGGGTGCCAGATACGGCTTTTGAATTTATGAGCGTATTTAATTAGCCAACAGCGCAGCGGCAAAAAGCTCTCTGGCAACACTTGGCCACAATTTGCTGTTGTAAAGGACGAAGACAAGGATGTGGATGTAAAGGAGAAGCAGAAGGAGAGAGAGAACGGGAGCGGGAGAGGGAACGGGAGCGAGAGCGAGAACCGATGGCAGCTGTTGGCTTTGATTGATTGATTGAGGCATTGCCTGAGTGGCAGCTGAAGTGCGGCATATTTGATTTGGCCCTCAAACGCTGACGATGACGACGAGGACGAGGACGACGACGACGACGACGACGACGACAATGATGCTGCCTAGCATCAGGCCTCCAAAAAGCAAGTCCAGGCTCATGAATCTGAATAGGAATAGGACTGGCAAGCAAGCCAGCCAGGTGGTTGGTGGGTTTGGATTTGGGTTTGGGTTTGGCATTTGAAATTGTGGCTGATTTATTATACGTTAAGACAACAGATTTTCGTGGCTTGTGCTACTCCTCCTCTATGTTAAGTGTGTACACTTCAATTTATTTAGAATATGCCACACAGAACTTTATATATATATATATGTATATGTGTAAAGAGATCCATCTTAATATCGAGCAAATGACTTGTAGTCATTTGGCTGGCGTCGCGGCTTAAGCCTCTCAAGTGGCGCTGGAGTCCTTGACTCCTGGAAAGCTATGCCTATAAATTTGAACACGAGTTTTGCATTCATTGATTTCAGCACTCAAATAATAAATCCAAATAAAATAATGAAACAAACCCAACGATCTGATGACTCCTAGTACGGGTAATACAGAAAATCATGACTAACCAATTGCAGGGTATGCCTGCTGTCGGTCATTGATGAGGATGTGGCTGCTGCCTCTCAGTTAAATGATGTTTCCTTTGAGCAATTGCTGACTACAAGTATGCAATAAAGTTACTTATTAATGAGAGGCACCAATCATATTCTAATTTTATTTATTAATGACTTGCGTGCGTATTTTAATTAAATTAATTTACAAATTGATTCACCCTCTCTCTCTCTCTCTCTCTCTGTCTCTCTCTAAACCAATTACTGACTGCTTACTGAGCTTATGCTGTAATCCTGTTCGCATCTATCTTTGGCTTGTTATCTTAGTTAATTTATATATTGTATATATTTATATATATATTTCTATATATATATATCTTCTTCTATATATCTTCTTCTTGGCAAGCGCTGCCAACTTAGTGCAGAACATGTTGTTTTATTTCTATTATTTTGATTTATCCAATCAATAGTCAGTATATATAGGAATTCCCTATTGCGCAGCAACTCCTTGGGCTGTGCTTTATCACATCGAGTGTCCTGTCGCGCCCTCACTTCCCCACTCCACTCCACTCCACTCCTTGCCTATCCTTTTCTATCCTTGCCTGTCCTGTCCTCTGCTGTCTGGCGCTGTCCACTTGCTGGCGCTGCTGCGTTCGACCATAATTTTGTTTTATTTATGTAATTTTTGTGTTTTATTTATGAGCAATTCCCAATACGACAGAGGACCACCCCCTTCACACACACACACACACACACACACGCCCAACCCCCTCGCGTCTCCAGTCCACACTTTTCGCAGCCTACTTTAGCAAGGAAGAGGGCGGTGGGCGGCAAGGCGTGGCATGCGCCTTATCAATAGCTGCGGCAGCCTTCTTAAACGGACTCTATTGGTGTGTGACCTCAATGTGTGTGTGTGTTGCGTGTGTGTGTGTGTTGTGTGTGTGTGTGTGTGTGTGTGTGTGTTGTGCTTCAGCTCGTTTTTCACAATTTTTGTCAAGAGCAACAACGTTGCAAAGAGGTTATTTAAATTAATTTCTGCGGTTGCAATAAATTTGTTTTGTCTCTTTGTTGCCGCTCGTTGATTTCATTCTTTTATTTTTTATTTGCGTTGTTTTTTGTTGTTGTTGTTTTTATTTTTGTGTTTTTCCGTTTGGCAGGCAGCTGCATAAACCGTTATTTACAGCCTCTTTTGGTTTTCTGGGCAACGGAAAGGCGCACGGCGCCCAATCTTGTCCCCAATATCTGGTGTCTGTCTGCCTCTGTGTGTGGGTGTATCGATGTATCGATGAGGGGTGGAGGTGGTGCAGGTGGTTGGTTGGTTGACTGGTTGGTTGGTTGGTTGGTTGGTTGGTTGGTTGGTTGGCTGGTTGGCTTGGCGGTTGATTGTGTAGGTTATTACTTTATTTATTGGCCATCAATATTTAAAGGTTTAATATTTGCACAACGCGTTCCTTTTTTGGCTACTGTTGAACGCATTTTCAGTTAAATGAATTTCATAACTTCATTTTGTGCATGCGAAGTGAGTGGATTTGATGCCACTTTTGAGCCCACCTCACACCCACCAACCACCATCCACCGCCAACCAGCCCCTAAAACTTCGAACTGCGCTGCCAAAGTGGTAGGCAGTTCAAACTTTTTGGTAAGCCATTCGCAGAGCGCTTTTAATGCCATTAAAAATAGCACACACACACACAAACACACACGCACACACACACACACACTCACACACACACACACACTCACACACTCGAAATGACCACAAAAGTGAAATTAAGAGCAAATTAAATACAATTTGCAGAAAATAAATAAATAAATGAATTAATTTGGGTTAGCTGTTAGTTAGTGAGCTCGGATATAAGCCAATTAAACATTAAATAAATAAATATATATATATATACATATACATATACATCTATTTATATATATATATATATTTATATTCGTTTTTGTTCATTTGTTTTTATCGAATGGAAATTTAATTGGAGTGGCCTTTAAATTTCTATTGTGGCAACATTTGAAGCACATTGTTAGAGGCAACACAGCTTTTGGTAGAATTGGAGTTCAACAATAAATTGTTATAAACATATGAATTATATATTTATATTTCTTTTTTTTTTTTTGCTTGCAGGTCAGTTGAAATCATCTTGAGTCTCATCAGCACATCAAAAAGAGAGAGAGAGGTAAGGTAGGATAGATCAAATGCCGAAATCGAAGTGGACTGAATAATAAAGAAAATTATCAAGTGGTTTTAAGTGCATATTAAATTCAATTGAATTTCAATTTGAATTGAGCTGAATTGCAATTGCGTTTGTTGTTGGTTGTTGGCCAGAAGCGCTTGCCAACTTAAAATCAATGGTCATAATGCAATCAAATAAATGCGGAATGCAACAATAAATGCATTCAATTAAATGCACGCCAATTGAAATCAACACTAGTGGGACGCTGATGCCGATCCCACTATTTATATATATATATATCTATATCTATATATATACAGTTACATATACAAAAATACACATCCAGCTACAGCTGCAGATACAGACTGACCACTTGGCACTTGGACAAGTTAATACAAATATTGAATGCATTTAATTTTTTTTTTTTTCTCTTTATTTTTGAATACCCTGTAATTTTGTATTACAGAGAGTTGAGAGTATTTTATAAATGATATTAGCAAAAATTGTATTGACTGAAATGATTCTTCTTTGAGCTAATCAAATGTTTGCCATTCCAATTTTTTAATAATATTTTATTTATGGACATTTATGTATTTATAAAGGGCATCTGCTAGTCGTTCAGCTAAGAACTGAACTAATCATGGCACCGGTGGCCGAACAAATCGTGCAGACACTGAACTGCAGCAGGTCAGTGTGACCGCTGAGCGTTTAAGAGAGAGAATGTTGGTTGTTGTTGTTGCATGTGTTGCTTCGTTTTTTTCTAATATTCAATTCTTTTTTGAATTTTCTTGTTTTGTTTTGTGTTGCAACATTTCTTTCTGACTCTTTTTGTTGAGCAACAATTTGCAAAAAAGTTTGATTTTGCATCGTTTTAATATTATTATTTTTGTGGCAAAAAGTGTGTGTGGTGTTGGGAGTGGGGAGGTAGGAGAGGAGGGGGCGGAGGGGGAGAGGGTTTAAGGAGAACAATTGTTTATTTCTGTTCGAAGTTCTTCTCGAAGTTTTGAGCGCTACGCAACGCTAGGTGGCGCTTTCAATGTTATTTGAAAACATCTGTTTCACAGTTACCTTACCCAACGCAACCCCACCCACCACCATCCCCTTCCCCCATCGCTTTCTATTCACTCAATTTGTTTGTTTTAATGTTGTCTTTGTTGTTGCTGTCTTTGGTGACTTTAATGAAAATGGCCAAAATGGGAAATGAAAATGATAAAAATATATATAAAGGATACACGCACACATACACACACACACGCACACACACGGAAAGGCACACGCAGAAGCTCTTCCTCTGTGCTTCGCCACATGGCTAAGTATCGCCATATTAAAGTGACATAAACCGACAGCATTCACGTGAGCATACCACATTTTTGACATGCCATTGAGCCACACACACACACAGATACAGCACACACACACCCACACACACCTACACACACACAGCAGAGGCAAAAGCACGTACATTGTGACTCATAGGTAAAAATGTTGTCTGAACTGCACTTTGCACAAGACTGAAAACTGAAAATGTGCGGCAAGTGCGCAACCCTTGGACTTCCCTTAAATTAATAAAATTAAATACGAATATTAATTAATAAATATGTTATCATCAGTGCAGTTTATATATATATTTACTTATATTTAATGAAATTAATCAGTTTTGCTGCAAACTAAACCTTTTTGCAAATAATTTACGAAGTGCTAAATAAAATCCTTACACAGCGCATGCTTGAAAAGCAAAAATTAAAATTGATATTGCTGCTACTGATGAGATTAAGCCAACTTCGAACAAATCTAATTTCTGTCAACACTTTGTTGTTAGCCAACTATGGAAACTATGGCGAAGAACCATAAATCGAAGCTGTCGCTCGCTGGAAGCCGGGCAAACTCAGCATGAGTTGTTGATTGGGTGGCATATTTGAAATGTGCTTGTCATTGCAGCCCTTAAGATGCGCATTACATACCAAGGGGGTGGGGGATGGGTTGGATGGGTTGTTGCAGGTGAGGCAGCTAAGGAGTTGCCTGCAGCAGCCAACTCGTTTACTTAAATCATATTTTTTTATGCATATTTTATCTAAGTTTTCGCACTTTCATCAAATTGCGCAGGCAAAAGAAACAGCTAGAAAGAAAGATTTTATGTGGGTGTGTGTGGGTGTGTGCTGGTATGTGTGGGTGTGTGCGTATATGTGTGTCTATCTGCCACTGCTTCCGCTTGCCCGGTTTTAATTAAATACAGCTAACAATGTACATTCTCATTCATTGCAAGAGTTTTTGCAGCTAGTTGGTTACTTAGTGCCTGGTTGAATACTGTTTACCCTCACCCTCACCCTCACCCTCACCCTTGCCCCATATGCCACTGCCACGTTTTCAGGCCTCCCCCTCTGGGCATATTACTCCCCCCAGACCACCCCTCGACTGCGGTTGTCGTTGGCTTGCATTGCACGCCAAAAGCACAGTTCACTTTTGCTTCGTTTACACACACTCACACACGTAACCCAAGCCACTGGTTGTGTGTTACACACACACACACACGCACACACACGCGTATACACACTTGCAAAGTTTGTTTCACTGCTGCTTCTTAGCAGCATCGTATCCTTGTAGTCCTCGTTTGGGTTTTAATTAATATTTTTCTGCGTTGCATACTTGCCAGCGCCGCACTCTTCCGGCCATATGCAATCATTTCACAACACTAGCGCCAGTGTTGCAGCTGCAACAGCATCCCGTTACCTGAGCCCACACCCACACACACACACACACACACACACACACACACACACACACACACAGAAACTGCACAGGTAGCAATGGTCAGGGCCCAGGCGATATAATTTCAGTTATAAATAACCCAGCCACTAAGTACAATTTTCACATAAATATCGCTTAAAACATGGCAAACAGGATGCCAGGCTCAGCTGGGATCGAATGCTATAAAAACAGCAGAAATAGATTTAACAGCTCACTTTTGCTCCAAGTGAAAATGTGGGTCAAAAAGTTACTTAAATTAAATACATATTTTTCAACTTACAATGCATATCATATGGATAAAAACAGATTTGGTGACTTACTTCGTCTCGTTCTTCTTTGTTACTCGCCAGCGATTAGTTACTCGCCTTAGCTACTCGTTAGTCACGCTACCTAGCGGGGGTACTTATGATCAGGAAGGAAATGCATTATTTTATGTATATTTTATATTTTACATTAGATGATAACATTTTGCAGCACTCGCTAATCTGCCTGCCACAATCGAAGCCAAGCAATCGAAGTGAGATCATAAACTGTGCAATGTGGCACATATGGCCATCATTTGAAGTGGCAAATAGATGAGCACCGAGATTATAGACACCAGACTCGTAAGCCCCATTACGTTAAGCGAGGCAACTGGGTCAATGCCTGTCGTGCAACACTTCTCGCTATATTTTTTTAAACATGCTGCAGCTGGAGGTACGAGTGTGGCATGTTCTATTTTTTATTCTATAATTTTTTTTTTTTTTTGATGGTGAACGTGAAATATGAAATGGCCAATTGTGGGCGCTGGGCTGGATTGGGCTGGGCGTGGCACAGCGTCAAGTGTGACTGTAACTGTAACTGTAACTGTAACTCTAACAGTAACGGCGGCGACGACGACGACGACGACGATTGTCACGTTTGCAACAAATGGCGCATGGCACGCAAAGTGCAAATGTAATTCGTGTATTTTACTTAATTTCATGTTACGTGCACAATCGTCCAAATCGCATCCAATCGAAACTCGCTTCCTCCCCTCCCATCCCCTTCCCATGCTGGCAAACCACCCCCTGGCAACCCTTTTTATTAGCTTCTTTTTTTCTTTGATGTTGGGCAAGCATTTGGCAGTGTGGCCCCAAAGCAGGCAGCAGCTGCAATTGCAGCTTTTACCTGGCCACAAATGCAACTGCAACTACAACCAACAACAATTGCAACTTAAACTTCTTTTCCACACCTCCCCCACCATCAACTTACCCCCCAGCCCTCAGCCTTGGGCCTCTTCCACGCATTTATTAGCATTTTAATGCTGTGCCATTTTTTGCACATTTCGGCAAATTGTGAGGCGAGAGTTTTAATTAAGTTTCGGTTTGTCTGGAGGGGGTGGGTGGGATTTTGGGTATTTTGGCGGCATTAGCGGTGAGCGTCAGCAAAAACTTTTATAATTTTACTTGCCTCACTTTATGGCAGCTTATTCCCAGCTTGCTGGTGCTGGGCAAAATTGCAATTTGATATGCGCTGCGGAAAAAGAATTTTTCATCAGTTTTTGTTGACGTCGATTTTCAAGTGGCAGAAAGCGCAAAAATAAAAGAAAAAAACAGCAATAAAAAACTATAATCGGACCGCACTCATTGCTGCACTCATTGCTGCACTCACAATTCACTCAATAATAGCTGCCATGAATCATCGAGCGGCATTCGTCGTTCAAATTGATACAATTTCCAATTTGATTTGTCAGCAAAGCGCTGAATTCGCATTTCCATTTCGAGTTCGCGCAAAATCTAGAAACACCTTGTTTTTGTATTTATTTTTGCTGTTGTTGTTGTTGTTCTTGTTGTTGCTGACACTTTTGAACTGTGAACCCAGAAACACAATCATCAATATGGTTTGCCATTTAAGTGGCTTTTTCAGCATTGATTGCGGCCATTTAACAAACATGTAGTATTACATTTTGGCCAGGTTAGCTGCCTAGCAGCCCAGGCTGTTCGTTATTTTTATCTGCTACTCGTTGCATTTGCTAGGCACGTGTTCTTCGCAGCGTTACTCGTTGCTTTGTTAATTTATAGTCGTTGTCTATTTACTCGCTTCTTTATTTTTATTATTTATTTTTTTTTTTTATATATTTTTTATATATTTTTTATATATTTATATTTTGCAAACTTTATATGTATTGCCTGTTTCAACACTTGTGTGGTTACTCGTTGTTCGTTACTCGTTCATTTACATTGTCACTCGTCGGCAAGATTTTGTCATTTTGACATTTTGTAGCAAACATCTGGGGCAAGTAGTTTTGTGGTTTATGTGGAAACTCTTTACATTGATTGCGCATAGTAAGATGAGCCGAGGAATACGGGGGGAATAAGGAGGGGGAATACAATATAGCGGAAGCCATTCAAGTGCCTCGTTTAGCATAGATTCAGGTCAAGCAAAAAATACGCATTCACCTCAAAGCTCAAATTTACAAATTTAAATGTGAATAATTGTGACGGCAATAACTACACAAACAACAACACAAACAACAACAGCAACAACAACAGCAACAACAACAGCAAAAACAACAGCAACAACAACAGCAACAACAACAGCAACAACAACAACAACAGCAACAATTGCCGCTTTGTTTGGAATTATTTTTGCATGGTCAGCATTCGAAATTTGCGAAAATATTTGTCTCAATTTTCATTATAAATGCTTAACCGATATCGGTTCAAGTATATTTTGTGTGTCGCAGATGTGTGGTTGCCGTTGCGGTTGCGACTTACCGTTGATTCAGTTGCATTTGTTTGCTTTGTCAGTGTTATTTATGATAATCAGGCATCAATATTCAACGAAGCGACCAATCCAGCTGGGCGACCGCAAGCTACCCTGTTACCCCTAGTCTGATCCAAAACTGAACTCATTTTCAGGCTTCTCATTCTCATTCTATATTGAGCATTCTTCTGGTTACTTTTTGGAAATTCAGTTAGTTGTTGCCATATATGTATATACCCATCAGACCACGCATTTACAGGGTGTAAGCATAATGTTGACATCAATTCTGTGGTCATTTAATGAAAATTAAGTCATTAGGCCGCTTATTGGATATACAGTGTCCAATGACATGCTGTCAAGCTGACACAACACACACACGCACACACACACAATCAACAAACACACACACACACACACACACACCCCAACATTCACTTATATACAAAAGAGCAGCATAAAAACTATCGCAACAATGTAGACAAATTGATTTTCACGCACTTTTTGTCATTTGTCTATTGGCCATTGTTGTTCAAATTTGATGTGGCTTTTTGTTGTTTTTGTAGCTTTTTGTTGCTTGTTGTTGTTTTTGCGTTACTCCTGTTTTAATGGCCGAGCAATTTGTAATGACCGTTCAGTCATCCAGTCATCCATTCATCCACTCATCCACTCATCCAGTCATCCAGTCGTCCCTCAACCGCAACACAACACGTCGACTATTTGCCAAATGGGCATTTGAAAGAGAAAAAAAACAGAGAGAGAGAGAGGGAGAGAAGAGAGAGAGGGAGGGGGAGAGGGAGAGAGTGAGCTGGAAAGAAAGAGACAGCTGCAAATTTCTCTGAGCCAAATAATTCACACCAAAATTGAACTAGATTATCCTCTTCGGACATGCTGTGCGTACACACACACATATATATATATATATATGTATATGTATGTATATATGTTTATGTATATATATAAATAAGTATAAGAAATTTGGAAAAATTGAGACAAATTGCTCATAAGGCGTCAGCTGTCAAGAAACTCATCAAAAATCAATTGGCCAGCAAACGAATTGGAAATGAATTATGTTTTGCTACACGTGCTGGCTATTATGTATACCAAATAAGATATAGATAAGATATGCTCAGATTGATGCTTAATGTTTACAAATCGAGCGATTGGACTTTCATTGTGATTGGCATATTTTCTAATTGGGGATTCTGGAATCCTTTCTTTTGGCATTCAAATACAACTGAATTTTGTTGAGATAGTTTTTTGTTTATATATTGCTACCATTTCTGTTGCACTAATGATGGACCGAAGGGGGGGGAGTGGGGGTGTGGAAATTGTTTCACATTACGTATACGTAATTTAGAGGCATTTCATTTTATTTCCTGTTTCCCCTTGCCCGAGCACACAGCACACAAGCAAAACGGTCATTAGTCTAAGTCTGATTTAGTTATAGTGTCTCTCTCGCTCTGTGTGTATGTGTGTGTGCGTGCGTGTGTGTGTCCTTATTAAGCAATGCCAACTGACAAACGACAAAACGGTAAACGTGGAATTTCAGTTATTACCCCCTCCACCCCCTCCGCCAGCCCCTTCAGCTGGCAATCCCTTTTTGACATGCCTTCGCAGCTGCTTTAATTGTTTTTTAAACACATTTTAAGCACTTTTTGAATACCCGTTGCCAAGTCGGCAATAAACAAAACGTCAAGCATCAGCAAACACACACACACACACACACACACACAATAATCTTAAGCACAACAGCAACTTGGAGCAACAACAACAGCATCAGCAGCAGCAGCAGCAGCAACAACAACAACAACATTCAACGCAAGTCTTTGTCGTGAAAATGGAGCGTGCACAAAATGAGCGCGCACACACACACACACACACACACATACGCACACACACATACACACGCATAGAGATACATGCTTAGTGTAGGAGATTTACCTTGAAGTGAGCAGCTTTTAACACTTTTGCTTTTTAGCCAACACAACACGAAGCAATGGCAACACATTCATTTAATTTGACGTCTCGCGCCCTATTCTAACAGCAGCAGCAGCAGTAGCAGCAGCAGTAGCAGCAGCAGCAGCAGCAGCAGCAGTAGCAGCAGCAGCAGCAGCAGCAGCAGGAGCAGCAACAGCAGCAGCAACAGCAGCAGCAGCAACAGCAGCAGCCTAATTGTCGTCTATCTCAAGTCGACAGCAGTCTTCCGTCCCCCCCACCTCCCCCACCCCTCTCCATCCCCATTCCTTTTGTCCTTAGCTAACCCACCCCGCGCTCAGCTCAGTTTGCCGTCTGTTTGCTGTCTCAGCGCAAAATGTAGCTGCTCTAATTAGAATGAAACGATTTTCATTTTGCATTTTCATGTTGTCGTTTGCCTTTGCTATTTGTTGTTGTTGCTGTTGTAGCTGTTGTTGTTGTTGTTGTTGTTGTTGTCGCGTTGTTGTTGTTGTTGTTGTTGCCCTGGCCCAAAATGAATAATTTACGCTGCTTCGCTGTTGCTGTTGCCGTTGCCGTTGCTGTTGCTGATGCATGCGAAAATTCATAGAAATTTCCATTTCCATTTTAATTTTAATCGCAAGTGTAATGCCAGTCAGGCCATAAGCACTATATAGACTTCAGATGCCTCCTGATTTAATTGCTTTGCCGCCGTTGACTTTGCGCCAACAATCAGTTACATAAAGCAACAGCAATAGCAGCAGCAGCAACAGCACCAGCAGAGGCAAGGAAGGCGCTTCAAGTGGCAACAAAAGTGAATTTTGTGCTGAGGAGGCAAGTGAACAGCCAAGCTGAGCGAGCGACCCACTGAACCATATCAAGTGCATTATCTGCTCAGTCATTCGTTGAACCACTCAACCACTCACCCACTCAGTTTGACCATCTTTATTATGCTTATCTGCTGCTGCTGCTAGCTGGCTCTTGGCCCGATTGACTGACAACTGTTGGCTCTGGGCAACTGTTGTTCTTGTTGTTGATGCATTTAGCCATTGCTGCTGCCAAAAAAAAAATAGTGTAATCTAAACAAGTGCTGAGAAACTTGACAGCTGCTGGCCAATTGAGTGCTGTTTCTGTTGCTGCCTTTGTGTCATGTTGCTGTTATTGCAGCTGGTGTTGTGACTCATGTGCACAAGCAATTGCGATTGCTATCGGCAACAGCAGCAATTGCTGGCCCACAGCAGCAACTCTTTAAGTGTGCTTCTTGTTTATCCAATCTGTCGGGTCAGCAAGCAAATTGTTTCATAAACCAGCAATCAGTTGCGGCTGCTGTTGCAGCTATATGTATGTATATTCTGTACATTTTATCCATACACAGAGTTCAATTGATTTCAATTAGTTGCCATAAACGAATGTTTTTATGTTACTTCGATTATTTGACTTTCTGCTTCGCCTTCTGCTGCACTCAAAATCAGTACTCTTATTGTTGCTCGACCCCTATGTTGCTGTTGCTGCAGCGACAACTATTTTTCTTTTATCATAAGTAAACGGATTTCGCTCTTGTGCGCTTTTGCAATCTATGAAAAGATTTGCCCAAGTGTTGCTGCTGCTACTTTGAGAAATCAATTCCGACATCAACGACAATACAGCCCAACAACCTTTTTCACTTTTTCCAGGTCAAAGTTCTAAATGTTCATTAATTTTATCAGGCACAACGAGCGCAACGTCATCAACGAAATCAAAAAGAAAATCATTGCAACTGTCAGCAGCAGCAGCAGCAGCAGCAATACAACTTGGCAACTTGGTAGTATTTTTACTTATTTACGTTGTTTGCAAACATTGAAATTGCATTTTGCCAGCAACTGTTGTTCGCCCACCCATTCCCATCCCCATCCCCTTGAGTGCTCAACAAGAGTCTTGCCACCCGATTGGTGGCGTAACCTTTCTGCTAAGTGTGTGATGCAAATGCAACTGCCATCGGCAGCAACAACTGCCACTCATCTAAGGCACATTGCTAATGTGTTTGCGATGCAGCTACAGATAACAGCAGTGCCTTGCACCTTGCTACAATGCAACATGCTGCAACATGCCCCACATTTGCGAATCAGTACTCACATATTCAAATATAGATGAATGAATATATGTTTTTCTATTTATCCACAATCTTTGCCCACCCATCAACTTTACTGCGAGTTTGCATTCCATATTCAAATTGATTGAACATCCTCAAATAATACCTGCTTTGACTCTCTTGAACAAATTGTATATGTGACTAATTTATTTTCCAGTCACGATTGCTTTGTCATTCAGATGTATTTATATTGTTGTGCCCAACGATGTTTCCCCAAATATATTTTGCATTTTGAGAAGACTGACTCTATAATGTCCATCTTAGGTACATCCCTCGAGTCAAGTTCAATATAAAATATTTTCATATTTGCCAAATTGTATTTGCAAAAGGTTGCAAAAGTTTCTCAAAAGAAAACAATATGTTAATGTTAAGTTGCTCTGTTAGCGGTAAGCGGATTCTGCTAGGCAACGGATTCTGCTAGGCAGCGGATTCTGCTAGGCAGCGGATTCTGCTAGGCAGCGGATTCTGCTAGGCAGCGGATTCTGCTAGGCAGCGGATTCTGCTAGGCAGCGGATTCTGCTAGGCAGCGGATTCTGCTAGGCAGCGGATTCTGCTAGGCAGCGGATTCTGCTAGGCAGCGGATTCTGCTAGGCAGCGGATTCTGCTAGGCAGCTGATTCTGTTAAATTAACAGCGAAAACATGTTAACCCAAACAACAATATTCAAGCCGGTTAACACTACATTATCTCAGCTCATTGTTTATGAACTAATTAGACAAATCCACACTGTCTCTCTCTCTCTCTCTCACTCCCACTCTCACTGTCTATCTGTCTGTTAAGTGGAGATGTCAAACAGTTTTAACAGTAGCTGATTTATGTTAATGCAAGTCGCTTCGTTCTGCACGCTTTTGAAGTATACGTTTTTTTATGATCCTGCGGTTTCTCAAAAGAACTTCTTGACGTGGCCAAAGTCTGCAATTTGGCCAGCACTTGACCCACACGGAATGGGCCAAAGACTTAAAGACCAATGTAAATTAAGTACTTCAGGCTCGCCCCTCAATTTTATGAATACATTTCACTTCTTTTCTACTTTTCGTTGTTGTTGCTGTTGTTGCTGTTGCTGAGCTACTTCTGGCT
>JAWNLT010000419.1:640000-777500 GCA_035042145.1 Drosophila kokeensis | reverse complement strand
TATCCACGAAACGACATTTTGCATTATGCAGCATCACATGTCCTCCTCACGTTCGTTGTCCTCCTTTACTATTTGTTATTACTTCTGTTGGCTTTGTGTGGAGTAGAAGTACGAAGTACGAGTTGGCCAAGTCTGTTATATGGCCAAGTGCTGGCATAACTCATTTTGTGCACAGCGCTTCTTGGAAGTGCATCAGAGGCTGCACAAGCAATGGCAATCCCTCCCCTCCTCCTCTGTCATCATCATGTCGTCTTGCTCTTGAGCAAAAAACAAAATAAATATAAATCATCTTTAATTCGCAGTAACGAGTTTTTTGTAACTTACGTCATCAATTTTTAGAAGAAAAAAATGTCATCGCTTTTGTACAAAATATCCCTTTGTGTATTGAACATGGGCAAAAGAACCAAAGTTGACAGCTTTGTGACTATAAGTATATACTTGATATATGTAAATCATCAATTTATCTGTCTCAACAAACCTATCGACTCACTTTTGATATCATCATTTTTCAACTGTACAATTAATTAATCGTGAATATATTTCCATATACTTCAACTTCAAATCAGTCATTGTCAGCTGGCAGCAGCTTTAACAGTCTGCTAAACTGTTAACAGAATGTTGAGTTGCTCGTGCGAAATGTTAATTACATTGCCGATTTGAATTTAAGAAATCATTTCAGAGTATCTAAAATATGTAAGCAAGCACGACTGGGGGCAGAGAGACCCATGATAGGCCCTGAACCGTATTGTGGTGTAGGAAGACACACAATACGGCTACAAATTAGGAATGTAGAAAGACTGATGCGAGAACAGAGCTGGGCAGAGACACCAGGACTCCGACAAGCCAGAAGTCTCCTAGGTGGCTTTAATCAAAAACGATTTAAGCAAATAATATCCATCGGGAAGAATAGACTCTGAATACTCACAGGTCTATTGACAGGGCACTGTAGACTGAGAAGTCACCTAACCAAATTAGGTATTTACAGCAGCAACATCCTAGCAGACCGCGTCGCCTTAACAAGGAAAAGAGGTAGTCTCCTAGGGCAGCATATTATGAGGCCCAGGGACATAGTAACCCTCAACCCAACAAAGATTCTAGCATTCGTGCAGGAGTTGGGATTGATGGAAGAGCTGTAGGCTCAGTAAGGGGGCACAATAGACCTTAGAGGTCGCAGTGTAAACTTTCCCCAAATTATAATAATAAATAATAATCTAAAATATGTATATATTCTTCTGAGCTATTCTTAGTTGTATCATTAACTTTAACATTCATTTGTGCATAAATAAATAATATTTTTCTCTTTTCCATCTCGTTGCAGGTATTGAAGCTGATTTCGATTGCAACAGTTGACAAAAGTTGAGGGCAGCAAGTTCCACAGTTGGTGGGTGTGTTGTGCACGGAAATGAAATGTAATGTTTTGAAATTACGTTTAAACACTTTTGCCATCTCTCTCTCTCTCTCTCTCTCTCTCTCTAACACACACATACGCTATCTCCCTCTCTATTGCTCCTTTTTGGTTACAAATATTTTTGTTTGTCCGTTTCGTTCTCGTTTTCGCTTATGTAATTTCCAAAATGGATTATGTCGTTGTCCTGTGACCTGCTTCCTGCGTCCCTCTGCCGCCCTCCTTCTCTCCGCCCGTGCCTTCCGCCTTTCATGCTTATCGCCCTGTGCATTGTCCTGCCGGCAGGCTGCACTGTACTTTAGTAGGAAAACATGTTTCATGTTCCATTTTGCATTTTAGTCTGTCAACGTGGCAATCCGAGCATATTGGGAAAAAAAAACCCCCCTTTACCTTCCCCCTCCGCAGTCATCCAACGTCGTCCCCAACCCTTGCTGATGCTTGCCCCATTTGGTCTCCACAAAATTTCACTCTTTCGACTCCCTTTTGCCATGTTAGTGAGTTTGAAAGCTTTTGCTTTTCACTATTGACATGTGTCTGTGTGTGTTTAACATTTTGGCAAAATGCCATTATAATTATATATGTACATATTGGTTCTACATATGCACTGAGTGTGCTTTATTCCCTGGCAACAACAACAGCAACAACAGCAACAACAGCAACAACAGCAACAACAGCAACAACAGCAACAAGAAGACATCGTTTAGTTAACAAAAAGTTCCCCTTTACGACCGCTACTATGGGATATATATCTTGATTCTACGATCGTTTCCTTTTCCACTTACGATTCTTAGGTTCCACATATGCCCACTCTTTGAGAGTGGAATATAATGAATGCTCGCCTCGATTTTAATTTGTGAGGCACAAACAAAGTAAACCGAGTTGCTTTTATGTGTGGCAAGTGAATGAATAGCAAACAGCGTTTTCAAGCGTCCCCAATCGACCGAACAGCAGATAAGCAAACATACCGTGTTATTTCCAAATTAAAATGAAAAAACAACACAAAAAAAAAAGAACCGCAGGAAAAACCCAGTTTAACAACAAATAAGAATCTGTGGAAAACAAGGTTACAAAAATTGTGTGTTCATTGATCTTTTTTTGTGGCATGAGCAAAAGTTAATGACCTCTGCGGTGTGTGTGTATGTGTGTTATGTGCCCCATCGCCACGCCGCCACCGCCACCGCCAGACTAAGCCCACTGTTAACCCCTGCAGGCGCGGCACAATCTGGATTTAGTTGGCATCAAAATGCGTGACTTTCAAATGCAGCACATGCCACTTGCAAGATGCAATTCTGCATGCGCCTCCTCTTCTTTGTCCTCTTATTCTTCTTCTTGGCATTCTCTATCTGCCTCACTCTCGCTCTCTCTCTCTCCCTTTCTCTCTCCCTTGCTCTTTTTCTTTTGCTCACTCACTTGCATTTTGACAAGCGTGGCACGAACTGACTGTCTGTGATTTGGGGTCGAGTTTGTGGCTGCAACTCGAACTAAAAAGCGCACGCCCCCCCCTGACTGTGGCAGCTGCTGACATGCCCCGGCTTGCCTCGTGCACCATGTGAATATCAATTCTTGATGCTGACCAAGCCACTCAGCTGTTCCACATTGGCTGCAACTCAAATGCCACATTTCGAAGATGCGAAAAAAATATGGTCAGCTTTTCTTGCTAAGATTGAATTATAATTGTCTCACAGAAGTCAAATTTAATTATGCCCAACTTTAAAAATACAACTATTTTATACAAATCACGTTCTTCACTAACAGAGAAAGAGACAGACAGAGAGCGAGAGAGAGAGAGAGTGAGATAGAGTATAGCTAACATGTTATGTCATCAAAATAGTGAACAGTTCACCGAATGAGAGAAGAATGATAATTAAGGTCCACTTGAGAAAGACAGCTTCAAATGTGTCAAGTGAAAGCTCCCAACTTGACCATAGTTGAGCAACCGAGTTAACCGAGTTGAGCAATTTTGCTGTTCAAGCCAACAATTGAAATGTTCAGTTCGCATTGTTAGCTGGTTTGTGCCTGTTACAAAAGTAAGTACAAAAAATAATCAAATAAACTATAAAATAAGGACTCGATGCACGAATTAATAGTGCTTGTGGGTTGTGGGTTGTGGCATCTTATCACCCAAAAGAGGCATGCTTCACAAAGTAGTTTGCTTTATCTAAACAAAAATACTTCATTTTATAGTGCTGCCGCCTTGTCTCCAATATATTTGATATGTGGCATACGACAAGACATCACAACATTAAGCGTCTTTTAAGAGGCGCCTCTGATCTGTGCGCCATTTCATTTTATACTCTCACTCACTATGCCATTAACTACTAACTTATTGTGTGCTCCTTTTCATTCTGTATCCTGTATCCTGTATCCTGTGTACTGTGTACTGTGTCCTGTGTCCTGTGTCCTGTGTCCTATGCTTTGCTCGCACATTGTAGCTCAATTTCATTTGTGGGATGAGATTGCGAGCACGAGATGTTTAATTGCCCACAAAAACGCAGCAACTATAAAAATTATATACAATGCGATTTACATTAATTTCCTTTGGTTTCGTTTCGTTTATTAATTGGAACGTTATGTGGCTGCGCATTTAGAGGCTCTAACTCGCAGCTCGCAGCTCGCAGCTCGCAGCTCGGCGCTGGGGATTGAAAAACCGCCCTCAGACTATACCCACTTCGAAGGACGCACCCTCACACGCAATGGGCTGTCGTCCCCCAGCCACTGGCTGAGCCTGGCTTCCCCAGCCCCCGCCCGAGTCCTACTTGATTAAATCGAAAAATCCATAGTGCCCCAACTTTTTCCCCACACGACGTCGTCGCCCTCGTCATCATCGTGGCGCGCCATTAAAACTTACATAAAGCACAAAACTTCAACGAGTCGCTGTCAGATTTTAATCTATACAAACGCCTATATATAACACACACGTACATACTGTACTGTACTGTATATATACATACAATATTAATGACTTGTTGGTAATCAGATATTTTGTTTTTTTCGCCTCAACAACATTTAAAGTTGCCAAGTTTTGCTTAAAGTTATGCGCTCATTTTCGTGGATTGATGCTAGAATTTGATGTACGTGTATGTATGTGTGTGTAAGTTGGCATGATGTGGGCAAATAAGTCAATAGAAGCTAAGGTAATTTGAAGCTTGTCAACGATTGCTTAAACAAATTTGCACTGAAAGCCGCAGGAAACGTGTTCGACGTGAACAAACATGTCTAATGCAATGTAACAGTCTGTTTACAGCCACACACAATGTTAACATTAAATAGTAGTAGTTAACAGAGCCAAGTAGAATGTTAACATTAAATAGTTAACAGAGCCAAGTACAATGTTCACATTAAATAGTTAACAGAGCCAAGTACGATGTTAACAGTCACAGTCACTGTTAAACACCTGTAATTTGCAAATTAAGACTTTCAATTTGGAATAAAGAATATTATCGATTCGATTCTCGAATATCGATACTTATCGATTTACGATAACAACAAAAGCCAAATGAAAACCTGCGCTGCCTTCGTTTTTTTTTGTTTGCTTACTTTCAGTAACTGTGCTGGCCTTAGGCAATTAGCTCAATTCCACTTGGCAATATTACCAGAATATATTTAACAGCTGATTGCTACTTGTTTAAATATGCCTATTAATATTACTATTATTACCCTTTTGCACAGCAAAAGGAGCTATGAATAGATTAGGGCACACTTTAGTTCGCCATTTAATGACTTGATAGCTGTATATTTCTCCATTTCTCCATTTCTCTATTTCTCCGTTTCTCCATTAGTGCACACATACATTTAAGTGCCTCAAGGAATTGTTGAAAGCGATATGTAATATTTTCGCAACTCACTTGCAACATTGCCACATTGGTCGATATCACATCGAGGACGGGTAACATTTTCAGCTGACCAGAAAGACCAGCAACCGGTTGTGCCACAACCGTTCAGCCGTACAGCAGTTGAGTGTAACTAACGCTATCGCTGTGTTGGGCTAGGTCATTAATAGGGGCTGCACCTAACGAGCGCCAACTCCTCTAATGAAGTTTAACTGCCTCTGCCACTGCCACTGCCTCTGCCACTGCCACTGCCACTGCCTCTGCCACTGCCTCTGCCACTGCCACAACCACTGCCTCATGCGCTCCCTGTGGTGTATCGGTTCGACTTTGTCGGCTTGTTGCACACATTTCGCTTAATAGATTTTTCGTAATATTTTTTACCAACTTTATTCGTGTTTAATTTTCGCTTTTTGTTTTATTCGCTTTTGCATTTTGCTTTGCATATTTTGAGGCGCCGACAAAATATGCAAACTAGCGCCGCATGTTCTTTGTTCTTGTTCTTGTTGTTGCTGTTGCTGTTGCTGCTGCTGTTGTGAGGTGTGCTTGCTGGGCGGCTGTTTGGAGCCGGTGGGCGTGACATTGTATAATATTTTGTGCTATTTTGTAAATTCCAAACGGGTGCCTCCTTCCCACACACCCACCACACACCAAACACCCAAAAGCAAAAGGTCCTTTTGGCATCTAGCCTCGGGCAAGCCTTTTGGCCCGATGTGCGGCCATAAAAGTCATTTGGTTTTCACCTCGAAATATATTTATAAACAGCAACAACAACTCAAACTGAGAAAATTGTTGGCATAATAACAATTTAGTACGCCGAGTTGCTGTTTGGGATGCAAGTGGCGCCTTAACATGCCACACGACTCGACTCACCTGACGAAGCATTTAGCTTAAAGATCCTCCTCCGACTGCACTAAGTACATATATATATATACAGTGAGTCGAAGCTTATTCGGGCCATATATACATATATATTACCAACACGATCCCAAACATATATATATATATATATATATATATATATATATATGTAAAAGATTAATCATGATATGAAAACATGTTTGAGCTTTTTCGAAATTTATTACAAGACGCTCGACACTCGACGCACGAAAAGTAAAAGCTGTTCTGTCTTGTTTTGCACAGACACGAACGAACGCGAATAAACACGCATGAAGTTGAAATATTTATCTCACCTCGCATGCACTGCACGCTCTCAAGCTCCGGCTCCAGCTCTGGCTCTGGCTCTGGCTCTGGCTCTTTTCGGTGACTGAACGTGTCCTTTTGTAGGGTTTCAATGTCTTCAAATCCGCTTGGATTTAAACCGTTAAGCCCTGCGTTGTCCGCCCCCCCATCAGCATCACTTGAAAGCAGATAAACTTTCAGAAAAGCTGTGCGAAATCTGTAAACCGCTCACAGGCGCTTCTTTGGCTTACACCCACCCCCCACAAGCCCCTGACCCACTTTTGTCGTTGAAGAAAATATCCTGTGCCCTTGCCCTTCAACCTTTGGCCCAACCCATTTTCCAGCTGCTGCCTTTGTTCATCTTTCTGCCAGTCCAGAGCTGCTGACTGCATATGAGTGTGCGTGTGTGTTTGTGTGTGTGTATGTGTATGTACTGTCCAATCCAGTCCCATCCTGTCCTATCCTGTCCCGTCCACTGTGCAACTGAAGATTTTTAATGGCCTTTGGCCACTTTTGGCCTTACGGCAAAATGCATTAAAAGACTAACGAAAAATGTTGCATTTTATGTGCGCATTTTTATTGTTTTAAATTCGCTCATATCTCCCACACCCCCCTCCATCCCTCCTCCCCTCCCTCTCTCTTTTTCCCTCTCCCTTTCTCTCTTTGTCTCGCTCAACCTCTCTGTGTGTGTGTCGCGATTTCAGTTCCGCTTTCCCACGTCGCCGGCCAATTGTGTTTTTGTGCCCCTGCAACTGGGCCATAAAATGTGCTCCTTTCTGCCACTTTCGGCTGTCGCCTTTAATGCTAAAAGTAAACGTGCCTCTTGCCAATCGTAAAAGTCTTCAGCAAATACCAAAATAAAATGCGACACCGTCTGAATGGGTGTGTGTTCTTTTGTTTCACTGTATCTCTGCCACTTCAAGTGTTCAATTTCTCCACACGCCACACTCAAATTGTTCCTCATATTTCGATGTGTGTGTGTGTGTGTGTGTGTGTGTGCATTGGGCGCCATCTGTACGATTTATTTCCATATGAAGTGAAAGCGCTGAATCTGAAGCAGCAATAAAACAAAAATAAAAACAAAAGTTTCACAGCTGAATAAAGATGACATTGTAAGCGCTTCTCAAGCGTTCTCAAGTTAAAAAATAAACAAAAATCAAATTTAATTAACTGGAATTCGATACGCTTTGAGAAGTGTGGCAAAAAAAAAAAAAAAAGGAGGATGTATAGAAAAGAGACTATGCAACGAAGGGGAAGCCAGTTGCCTCAAATATTACTCTTACTCTTTATATATTTATTTGAATAGTTATTAAATTCCATTTCAAGCCAACTAAATTTGCCACTTAAGTGCGCCTGCCACAAAACAGTAACACCTGAAGTTGAAGCCAGCACTCGATTTGTTTGTGGCTTGGAAAACAAACAGCGATTTGAATGGTGCCTCAATTAATAACACTTGTTATCAATAAATTATTTACAGAACCCAAAAAGCGAGGCGTAAACACAAGGAGTGGGCCACTTTCCGCCCGTTTCGACAACGGAATCCCCACCTTCAGTGCCAGTGACACGAGCAATTTAAGGCACCACCTCGCAACCACCTCGCACCACCTCAGAATTGATCGGTTGTTTGTGCTGCCTTTGTCACCTCAGGCAACTGTCAATAATAATAAAAACAGTTTCGGGCCGCCTGCGGGGACATATGAATTTTGCAATTTACAGCAATTTTGCCACTTTTTGGACAGAAGCCGCCCCCTGCCAACTCCGAACACCAGGTGGCGCTTTACGTTCAAATGGGCCATCAAGTGTTTAATTAGCCAGGCGGCGGCGAAGCGAGCCTGTCGCTTATTTATGCCTTATTTATGCACAGACTCGACTCTCTTGACTCGGCGTTGGTGTGTGGTGGTGGGGTGGTGGAGGGGGGAGGGGGGAGTCGGGAAGGGTTTGTTTAACCCCTTTGACCCCTTGAGCAGAGGGTAGACTGTGTGACGATGCCCGTTTGTGGCGTGTCTGGCCGCCTGTTAATATGCAATATTGTTTCACTCATTGCAATATGCCCCGTGCCAGCAACCCACCCTGCCACGCCCTAAACGCATGTGTGTCGAAAATATTTGGCTAATTTCATATGCAAGGCAATCTCCCCAACTCCTAATTCCTAACTGCTAACTCCTGACCCTTATCCCCAAAGCCATCACCACTGGACTGACTATTCAAATGATGTCAATCCCCTTTTGGGTTTTCATGTTGCCGCCAACAGCTGCCACACTGGACACACTGGCACAACAACTCCAGACATACCCCTATCCCTACCCCTACCTACCCCTACCTACCTCACACCAACTCTCTTAACGGGGCCCAAATCTAGAGAGGCATGCATTGCCGAGGCTATTGCACAAATTATGAACTGGCAATTGGCTGGGCTTAGTCCCAAAATTGTTGTGGATAGTTAACTATCCAGCAACCAGCTACGCCCCTCTTCTGCGACCATTAAGACCCGAACACCCATGAAAATTTATGAACTAGATTGGGTTGTGAGCCTTCATCTAGCCATTAAACTAACGTGTTTATAAAGTAGCATTAAGTCTGCTAACGATTCGAATTTTCTATTAGATGAAACTCCCATGCAGATTATAAACTATGGATGGTAAATTGAGGTATAAAGGCAATAACTGTATAATATATGTATATGAAATAGATGCACATAGATGTAGATCTTATTATATATACATATATGGCATAGTATGGATTCATTCACATATACAAAGATATAGGATTTATTCTGTATAAAGAATATCTTCGATAACGAATAACTTTTACTAAAAAAAAAGAAACATAGCAAATATTTATGTCCCTTGTATTCGTAGACCTTTGGACAACAATAGTTAACTTCTTCAAATGCGCATAATATCTCCATTCATAGATTTCAGATTGTATTTAAGTTACAGACATCAATTTTGACATAATTTTGATATATAATACCTCATTTTTGAGGTTATGTACTTGAAGAATCGTTAAAATGGACTACCATGAATAATATAATTATTATATTATAGCCGACATTCTGGATTTTATTTCCATTTTCAACGCGTTGTCCTCTTTCCCCAACTGCAACCATATAAAGCGAGTCCTTTTCGTGTGGCGCTGCCAACTTGCGGAAAAGTGTTGTCAACATTTGAAATTGTATATAGAAAAGATTCTTGCGGCTTTCGTCAAGTTCTGTTCCCTGAACCTTTATAATGGTTCTCTGCAAATGTTTGTAACAGGTAGTATATAGTATATACAGTGAGTCACACCGAAATTTGCACAGCGTCAAGTAAATAATGTATTTGTATTTTATAATTCTACCTAGCAGGTGGGGAAACCCCAGTGTATTGGGGTCATATATTAATTTAGGTGGTTAATACATGTACCTACCATATTTCTTTGGAATTTTTGAAAAATAATGAATAATTAACTTATGGAAGGCAATTACATTATTTACTTGAAGCTGTGCAAATTTCGGTGTGAGTCACTGTATATTCTTAATCAGGATCAGCAGTCGAGTGGATAAGGCCATGTCCGTCTGTCCGTCTGTTTGAACACGCGAATCTCTGAGCTAGAGACTTCAAATTTGGAATATAGATTCTCGTTCACTACGCGCAGATCAAATTTATTTCATTTAATCGATAACTGCCTCAATTTCGCAAATATCGATACATATCGCAGCTCGATAGCAACAAAAGCCACAATTTCAAAGGCTACTTGAAATATTTTTGTGTCCTGCTTCTCCTGCTTGTTCCGCTTACTCACTTGCAGTCCTGCGTGCATTTTAACAACTGCGTACAGGGTATATCGTATTCGAGCACACTCGACCACATCATTCTTGCTTGCTGCGACTAGTTCGCACGCAAGTTAATAACTTTTATTTTGCATGCAAGTCACCAGCGCTTTTTCCTTCTCTCTCTCTCTCTCTCTCTCTCTCTCTCTCTCTCTCCCTTTTTGTATTGCTGTCTCTTTCTTGAACTAGCATTTAAACTGTGCAACTGATAGCCCAAAAGCAGCCCATGTTGTCACTTCACGTTGCACTATACTTTTGCCCACGAGACTCTTCTGGCTGCCTCCGCCCAACCCCTGCTATTTTCCAACCAGCTGATGACCATGAAGTAAGAATGAGTGTGGCGGAAAGAGAGAGGGAGAGGGAGAGAGACAGAGTGAAATGCGCTGTTGGTCATAAATCAAGCGCAGCTGCGCTGCCCACGCTGTCCTTCACAGGACATGCTTCGTCCTCTCTCTGCCCTGGCTTCGCTTACGCCCACATTTGTCCACAGACAAGTATATAAAAAATGGCGTTAGGCATAAGAGAAGCCAAGCAAACCAATGAATGCAGTCGGCAACGAAATGGTTTTAACTTGAACTTGCAACATTTTGTTGCACTATACATACATGTATGTGCATGTGTGTTTTTAAGGCAAGTGAAAACCAAGCTGACCAAACAGCAAATTGCCAGTGCTGCACAAACTGTACAGCTTTGAGGCCTTTTTGGCTCCCGATGGCAAGATAAAGCACATCGCCAACAGGACACTGCCAAATGAGTGGCACAAACTAAATGAGGGTATGCTCGATTAGCAGTTACCCTAATCGCAGTCAGCTCTCCAATCTTTTGTCTTTGTGTTGCTGCAGCACTGCGATGGCCAAATGCAATTCAACTCCGCTTGCGAATTATTTGATTATTTGTGTTGCACGTTGAGAGAGAAGAAGAAGAAGCATGGACAAATTGAATGCCACTCTTAACATATATGCACTCAACCTGTGGCATTTCAGTTGCTCGCAAACATTCATTCGCAAAAAGTCTGAAACTTTTCAAGTTTCTGTTTTTGTGGCTTATCAGGAATTTGAGATGTTTTATGCCACACAGCGGCATACCCCCAATGTAGCCAACGAGTGCATCACATACAATTGCAATGCTCACACACAACACACACACACGCACACACACACATCCAACACACATGCTCAAGCAAACACATTTTATTATGCAAATTTTCATGTAGGTGAAATTTGCCTGACAGTCGTCGCCAAAGAAGCTGCTTTCTTTGTGTCACACACAAATGCCACCCCCACACCCACGCCCACACCCACACCCAACCCACCCCTATTCTATTTCTATATATGTTTTTTTGTGTCCCTGCTCTCTTAAAATTGCAAGTTGGAATTTATTTTAATTTTTAGCTGGAGCGCGCGAAGCTTTTATTTACATTGCTTTAATTTGTATTTGTTTTGCACATTAAAATTACAGCTATGGGTGTGTTTTGGGGCTGCTTCAGGTGTGCACGAACTAGAGGGCAGAGGGGAGAATGGGGGGGGGTGTCAGAAGTTGGGGTGTTGCAAATGCATTTCGTCCCTATGCAAATGCAAATGCTTGCAACACGCGACGTTGACGTTGACAATGAAAATGGTGGCAAAGCGTGGAGGGATGAAGCTGTGCAGGGCTTGCTGCCCGAAGTGTGTGTGTGTGTGTGTGTGTGGGGGGGGGGGGGCAGCAAGGTAAGCTTTCGCTTGCCAACAAAACTCACAGCCAAAAAGATGCAGTCAAAGACAAATAGCAGAGAATAAGAATAAAAATTGAATCGAGTGGAGGATGGGGAATTCATTTGGGGGAAGAGGAGCTGAGTGATGGGGTTGGGTTAAGTGCTTGGTGGGAATAGCTCCTGGGTGCTACTCGCTACTCGCTACTCGCCACTCGACTGCGGACTGCTGACTACCGGGAGGCACGTGCCGTGTTTTACTGTGAAATTTGCATAAGCAATTACGAGAGCGTTGCCAACATAGAAAAACAGAGTGCGTGGGGGGCGGGGGCGGGGGCGTGGCAAGGTTAGTGGGAGGGTGTTGAAGAGGTAGGGATGGAGGAGGAAGTAAGGTAAAACAGAGTCAACAATGTCGCCAGAGTTGAGTCTAGCCTGCACAGCTCCGGTCTGATCTAATCTGCTCTGGTCTGCTGACGAATGGAGCTGGGGTTGAGGTTGAGGTTGAGCTCCCGACGGTTTTAGGGGCGGTCGCCGGATAAGTGCGTCGCACAAATTTGCAATGCATCAGCAACACCAACAATTTCAAGTGCAACATCAACAGCAACAGCATCATGAAGAGTCGAGCCGCTCTGCGACTCTGTCGCACCTGAGCTCAAAACGATATGCATGCAACACAGCAACATAGAAAAAGAAGGAGAACGAGAAGAAGGAGAACGAGAAGAAGTAGAACTAGAAGAGAGGATGCTCAAGTTGCACATGTCAAACTCAGATAACTTATTTGCATGCCAAGCACGCAATTGTAGACAAATATGAATTTGTATTTATATATTCACGTACCTAAAATAAAGCTGATGCCAGATGACTGACTGACTAAGTCAAAGCTTAAAGCATTGCTAATCAATTAGTGAGATGTTTTTAATAATCAAAGAAATGTTAATCAAAGAGCTGCTTTTGCATTAATAAACAAAATATATAATCTGAACAATTGAGTCCATGCTAAAGAAATAATAAGTTAAACAATAGCAGAGTAATTGGAAATAATAACAGATGAAATACATCATCAGGTCGAAATATGCAGAAGCAAAAAACACAAATAGCCTAGCATTACGTAATACTGAAAGTAGTAGAAGAATAGAAAGACAGAGAGGGAGAGAGAGAGAGAGAAAGGGAGGGAGCGATGTTAATTTCAAGCGTTTGCCGCACAATCGTTAAGTTGAAATCTTGATTGTCGAATCTTAACTGCCATCCGTTTCGATTTCTAATGGTTCTCATTTAAGTGTGTTTGTGGTTGCTGCTGTAGCCGTAGCTGTGGCTGTAGCTGTGGCTGTAGCTGTAGCTGTAGCTGCTGGTCGGTCTGTCGCTCATTTAAGCAGCAACAACAAGCACAAGATAAAAACCGCAAAAGCCAGCTAAATAAATGCTGGCAACTTGGGCTGCGGTGCTGGGGTTGGGGGAGTTCAGGAGTTTAGGGCATTGCAAGAGCGAACGCTGACCATAGGCGAAAACTCTTGCTGTTGTTGCCCGCCCAACGGGGTGGTTAGGTTAGGTTGAGCCTTGCTATTGTTGTTGTTGCTGCTGTTGCTGTCCGAGCAGCTGCCGACGTTGCATATTTGTAGCATGTTTTGTAGAGCAAAAGAAATGCAGCAGCAGCTGTCAAAGGGGGTGGACTCGAACCCTGTAACACTGTGTCCCCTATGGCTATGCCTATTGGCAGCTGCAAAATGTTAACCAATACATTTGCACACACACATGCACGCATGCATACACATGCACATGCAGACGCTGCGGCGAATGCAGGCACTCATCAGCTCATCATGTCCCTCTCTCTCCCTCTCTCTCTCTGTCACTTTCTCTGTCATCCGTGTTGCTATGCAGAGACGAATTTGCAGTCGCAACGCACTCAGTGAACGTTTAATTGGCTGCGGCCGACAATCAACACGAATCGTTGACGCGTTCGCTTCGTTTCTTCACACTGTTTTTATGTGTGTGTGTGTGTGTGTGCGTGTGCGTGTGCCGCTGCTGCTGCCGTCGTCTCGCTTAACAGAGTTCTTTAGCAGTGCATTTGCTCTCCGTTCGCTCACTCGCTCATTCGCTCATTGAGTCGATTAGGCGCCTAATGAGCGAGCACTAACAGTTGCACTTAAGTGCTATCAACAAGTTTGAAACGACTCAGGCTCAGCGCAAAACTCAACAAGTTTGCAAATTAAATTTCATTTCGCCGCAAAGCGCCTAAAAGTGCTGATTTTATTTTTTCATTTTCCATTTTGCTTTCCTCTGTTGATGTAATGTAATCGAATAATGCAGCATAATATAATAATATTATTATTTTTGTACGAGTACGAGTATATTATTTGAGCATATTAATTGCAAATTTTATACAAATTCGTAACCATGTCGCTGAAATTGCAATCACGCTGCCAATCATCAACTATCAATGAGCGAATTTAATTAATTTTCCTCATATTCAATTTTTTATATATATATATTTTTTTTTACACGCTTTTCAGATCGCCATCAGCAGTGCCGCCAAAGCCAACGTCATCGCCATTATTGCTATTATCAACAGCTAACGGTAAAAGTTCAAAGTGAACAACAACAGCAACAGCAACATCTGCAATAGGAGCAGCAGCAACAAATTAAAGTAAATTTGAACCCTGCGGCCATTGAAGAAGCGGCAGCAGCAGCAGCAACCAGTTACAACCCCCACCCCAGAAGCAGCTTTTTGGGGCGGGCGTTGTTTTAAATTCTCATTCACTTGGCCAAATTCGACGGGCACTGAACGTCAGCGTCGGCGTCAACGTCTGCGTCTGCGTCTGCGTCTTCGCCTGTGTCAGCATCAACGTCATCGCTGAATTCGCTGCATCAGCAACAAAACCAGCTGGTAAGTTTTTACGCCAGCAAACTTTAACGCCTCCAAACCTATACTTTTAGCGCACAATTTATACATATATATGTATATATATATATATATATATATACATATATATGTATATATTGGCAGCACTTTCCTTTCAATTGCGCCCCCGGAAAACTTTGACTGTCAGTTCGTAAAACAGGAAAAAAAATAACAAGTTTGAAAATTCGCTTTGTAAATACCCTTTCCAAAGTGTTGATTAGCTAGTTTGCTCGACTTGCTGCTTGCCCTGATAGTGAATCGATGCTGTAACTGATATGCTTCTGATTGATATTGATTGATTATTTATTTATTTTGTGTCAGTGTATTTATGTGTATTTAAAGCATCTGCTTCGAGTTGATTTTATTGTGTTTGTTGTTTTCTAAAGAGAGAAAGAAAGATAGGGGGAGAGAGAGAGTGAGAGGGCATTAATATTGAGAATGATGATTGACTGATTGACTTGCCAGCACCAGCTAGAATATGCTTGATTATCCTGTCTTAAAGAGAAGCGACTTTTCTTAAATACTGATCTAGATTCTAGTCTTTCTATGCTGTATTAGAGCTCAGAGTTTTCCCTTTGCCCTTTGCCCTTTGCCCTTTGGCACTCGCTGTTGTTGTTTATTGTTATTATTGTTGTTATCGTATCGATTGCTTTGATCTTTTGCCTACGCGTTTGTCTTGCTGCCATTCCATATCACAGTTGGCATCGCACGTCGCAGCTGAATGTATGTCCGGTTCCGGTCTTGGTTTTCGCTTTGGCTTTGGTTTTGGGTTTATTTTCCCCATGACCTTGAGCCTGTTGCCTGTTGCCGCATACCGTTAGTCGCCCAACCCAACCAACCCAACTCCGACTAGGTCTGCCAGTTGAAATCATTTACACAGGAACAGACAACCAAATGTTTTATCGCTCAACCACCCCTACACGACTACACCCCATCCGGTCCTCTGCCCCCGCTTGAGGGTTAAAGTTGATCAAGGTCAAGCCTAAATTACGCTCATTTTCAGATTCATTTAAACACCCAAAAATCATTGTTGTTATTGTTGTTGCTCGGGTGCGTGGCATGCATTTCAAATATGCTCATTTCAAAATGTTTTCCCCTTTACACGCTCACACGCTCAGACCCACACCCACACACGCACCCACACACACCCACACACACACACACACACACATACAAGTCGACCTTTTTCTAGGGTTCGTTTTGGACCAGCGAAACATATTTGGCATTTTATTAGTAAATTTATTTCGCAGTCACTCACCAGGAGCAGGACCTACTGATTGCACCCCCTCCTCTTTTGGAACTAGCCCTAGTGTAAGCTTATGTAGCTTGCGAAAAACTATTTCCGGCATTAAATTGTCTCTCAGATCCCTCGACATTAACCAATACAAGTAACCCTCCCCATTTACAGGACTTTGCACACTCTGTTGTCTGCCTTTGTTGGACCATTTAAATACTCCTTGCATTTCCACACACAAATATTTATTTTATTTTTATTAAAAATTAAAACACAGACGACTGACAACTTTCGACTGTTAACTGTCAAAGTGGCACGTGGTAAATGGCAACTCAATTATTGACCCACGACTATTGCTTCAGGTGAATCGCTTGCAAAGTTCACCGATAATTATTATTATTATTATTATAATTGGGGAAAGTTTACACTGCGACCTCTAAGGTCTATTGTGCCCCCTTACTGAGCCTATAGCTCTTCCATCAATCCCAACTCCTGCACGAATGCTAGGATCTTTGTTGGGTTGAGGGTTACTATGTCCCTGGGCCTCATAATATGCTGCCCTAGGAGGCTGCCTCTTTTCCTTGTTAAGGCGACGCATTCTGCTAGGATGTGCGTTGAGGATTCCTCCTCATATTCGCAAAACCTGCATATGTTGCTGCTGTAAATACCTAATTTGGTTAGGTGATTTCTCAGTCTACAGTGCCCTGTCAATAGACCTGTGAGTATTCTGAGTCTATTCTTCCCCATGGATATTATTTGCTTAAATCGTTTTTGATTAAAGCCACCTAGGAGACTTCTGGCTTGTCGGAGACCTGGTGTCTCTGCCCAGCTCTGTTCTCGCATCAGTCTTTCTTCATTCCTAATTTGTAGCCGTATTGTGTGTCTTCCTACACCACAATACGGTTCAGGGCCTATCATGGGTCTCTCTGCCCCCAGTCTTGCTTGCTTGTCGGCCTCTTCGTTTCCAGCTATGTCCTTGTGACCCGTAACCCATCTTAGGGTGAGCCTATTATGTTTCCCGAGTTGGTCAAGCTTGGATCTTACTTCATGTACTACTTTAGATGTTATTTTCGTCCCATTTAGTGCATTTATTGCTGCTTGGCTATCGGAGAGGATGGATATATCCGCATTTCGATAGTGTCGGTTCAGGTTAAATCACCGATAATTAGAATCGATAAAATAGCGATCCAAAAAATGGAACCAAATGCTTATTTTAATAACGTTTTCTGTTCTGACATAACTTGATGATTTTGAGATAAAAAACGATTAATGCATAATGATGAATATTCATCGTCAAGCTAAAAAGCGATTAAAAAAACAGAAAAAACAACAATTAGTTTCCCGTAGGAGCGATTACTTTTTGAAAGTGGCCGCTAAGTTAAGTAACGAGAGGAAGTAGCTCAAATTGATGTATGTGAATGACTTAATTTTCAATCAGACAAAGTCGCGAAGTTGTGTGGTTCCTGTGGTTCTGGGATCTGGGATCTGGGATCTGGGATCTGTTTTTTAAGCATAATACAATTATGGCCTTGAGTGCGCCAAAATCCAGCTGAAACTCAAGATATATGTAGCTGCAGCAGCTGAGCTGGCAGACAAGTGTTAAAGCTGCTTCTGAGCAAACATCTTGAAACAAGACTTTTTTATTTTTCACTTAATATTATTAAATTCCAGCATGTAGTGGCTGAGGTGGATGATGAGGATGAGGATGGGCGGGGGCGTTTTTTGGATGATGAGTGAAATATGCGTAAAAAAACAAATATTATTTAAGAGCTGCGAAAAAGTGAAAATGAAATTTGACAGGAACCGACGCGAGGCACACGCTTCCTTGGAGGCACTCGAACGTAATCGCGTCGAGGAGTGAAGTGGAGTGGAGTGGAGTGGAGTGGAGGAGTGGAGGATTCGCGGGAAGTGAAGGAAAAGCACAGGCGTCGGAACCACCCAACTGGGAATCAGTGACTGTCACCAGGTGGCATCATTTGTAATGCCCTTCGCCTTGCCCGCAGCCACGTCCCCAGCAACAGCCAGACCAGCAACTTGATGAGTTCTGCAAGGTGCCAGGGTAGCGTGCAACATTGGAATTGGGAACACGCCAAATGCCTGAGTACATGCAGCTAAAGTATCTAAAAATACACACAAAAATGGTCAACTTAATTCTCCAACTTGACCAAGATGAATGCGGCAAGTGGAAAACACATGCAATTGAAAACTTTAATAATTTGAAGTCAATAACAATTCAAAGAGATGCAATTCTCGATATTTTTCTTTATTGTGTATTCACAATCCACATTCTCTATATTTATTCAAAATCCAAAAACGGGAATATCAAAAGAATGGAAATGGAAATTTTGATATTATGCTTATCTGCTTGTCTTATAAACATTCAGATATAATATATATATATACATATATATTACAGTCTGAACACACACATTGAGTGTCGCTTTCTCTAGGGTATACGAAACGTAATGAGAAATGGAACAAACAACTTAATTTTGCCTACTTCAGCTGAGTGGACACTCTCAGAGGACACTCCCCACGTGGAGTCAGTTCTAAGGCTAGGGTATAAAAAGAACGTTTAGCATTTTTTTCATTACTCTGCCTTCTTTTGTGTGTGTTTGTGTGTGTTGTTGGGTCAGGGGTGGGGAGGGGTGTTACCCCTGGGGGGAAATGTTTGTTGAGTACGTGAGGTCCGTTGAGTGGCTGAGCTTGGAAATGTCACAACTGATTCAAGGCGCGAGGACCAGAGGATTGAGGATTGTGGATTGTGGATTGTGGATTGAGGATTGTGGATTGAGGATTGAGAGACGGGACCCGATTAGTTGTGTGGCAGTTGTTGGCAGTTCATTGTCTCTCATGGGAAAACAACAACAAACAGCAACAACAACAACAAGTCGCCTCCAAGGAATTAAAAGAATGCCAAATAAACAAAGAAAATGACAATTTGGCGAATTGGAATACTTTAGTTTTGTTAGCGGGGGGGAAGTGGGTCGAAGGGGGGGCAGTTGTGTTAATCGTATAGTGACCATATCGGCAAATGTCGCAAATGCCATCTGACAACTGTCAACGGGGCGAGCTTAAAGCTACAAGCTGCAAGGCCTAAAGCAGCAGCCCTAATGCTCCAACCTGGCTTTCGTATGCCCATGCCCCTCTATGCGATTCTCATGCTTATCTCCAGCCTCGAAAGCAACTTATAAACAAAATTTATCACTGACAGTTTTTCTTTGTCTCTTTTTTATTTCGCTTTGGTTTTTTTTGCAAAATAAATAAGAAAACGACAGGCGACAAAAGCGACAGCTGCTTTCAAGTGGATTAAAGAGCAGCAGCCAGGGGAGAGGCGGGCGAAAAGTGGGTGGTGGGAGGTGGGAGGTGGAATGTGGGTTGGGTTAATTGCAGGTGCAGATTCAGGTGTTAGCAGGTAGATTTGCAGCCCTCAACTAATTAGCGAGCATTTGCTTTTTGTTTATTAGCGAGCATTAGTCCTTAGAATCCTGCTTGTCCTCCTCCTCCTCCTCCTCCTCCTTCTCCTCCTCCTTCTCCTCCTCCTCCTCCTTCTCCTCCTCCCCCCTCGCCTGCGGTCATTTAACAAAATGCGAGCAGCACTCAAAAATAATTCATCGCTCAGCCCTCAGCTCAGCTCAGAATCGAACAAGAAATGCGGTTTGTCAGTTTGCTTGTGTTTATTAAATATTCCCATGGATACCCTGTGCATAAGTACAATGAATACAAATGAAAATAAAAATAAATAAATAAAAATAAAAATAAAATAAAACGCGAAAATATAAAAAAAAACTGAAATCGACGAGCAGCTGTTTTCAAATACTTTGGCTGACAGCTAATCATCGATGAATGAATGTTGGCAATTTCGACATCTTAAATATATATATATATATATATATATATATATATATGGTGCATACACATACACACACACACCTACACACGCATGCCTAAAGAGAGCTTGCCTCATGATATATGATTTGATCGATTGAGTTTGAGAAATGTGATAAGAAGAGATCTGCCATTCCATGCTACAGCTGTTGATCAAGATGATGAATACAGTTACTCTATGGGGTCGGAGATGCTTACTTCTGCCTCTGTGTACATATATATATAATATATATATAGTATTAAAGCGAAGCAGGGAGAGAGACAAGAAGTGGAATAGGCATAAGCTATAAGTAAGTTTGATTATTGTACAGCAATAGGCTGAATACAATCCAGATATAAATCGAACAAATATTAACAAATATTATGGGCCTCAATAGACCTTCTAGATCGTAGTGCTGGTTCCCCAATTACAGTAATAACAAATATTATATCTTAAATGACGCCTTTCACCTTCCAGCTATCCAACTGTCGTGGTTCGACTTGTCACTATATGTATGCGTGTAGATAAACATGTACAGCTCTATATGTATATATATATATATATAAATGTACGCTATGCATGAAGTGGAGGATATATTCATAACATGGCGTAATTGACAGGGCGCGTCCAATCACCGAACTTTGACCTGTGCACACAGCCATTTTAGAGTTGCTGCTGTTCCCACCATTAAATTAAATCTATAAAGAAACTCCCAAGCATGACTTGCACACACACAAGCCTATATACACAGGTGTGTGTGCGTGTGTGTGTTTGCCATTAGTTTCGATATCAGTTTTCTATATTTGTTTCGCCTCGTATCGTTTGGCATTTGCACATTCATGGCATTGTTATTGCTACACACCGCAGACATGCAAGCAACCACCACCCTTTCTCAACCCACACTCGACACACACACACACCACACATACCACACACACCACACACATCTGCCACAACTATAACACTCCTATAATTTTACTATAACTCCAGAAATCCCCCCTATTTTCATACCCCTATTCCGCAGTGTATTTTTTTGCTTGTCTGTTGCTGTCCGTCTGCTTCTCGCGTATTTATGTCTGAAATTCCAGAAAAATAAACCGGGTAGGCTTCGACGCTCGACTAAAAGATATCCTGTATAAAATGCATTGCAAAAAGTTGATCAAAAAGATCTTATTGAGATTAGATATCCAAAAAGATAGATATCTCATTATTAGTTAGTGAATCGTATCATGATTGACAGAGTATAAATCTACGCACTTTAGCCACTTCAATGCGTTTGCAGAGTATTCAAAACAGGAAAGAAGAAGAAAACTAGAATAACGGAAAACAGAATAACGAATAACGAATAACGAATAACAAATAACGAATAACGAGAAATCGCTGATATTGCGCAAATAAATAGCTCGACAGCGGCGGATGGTAGCATCTACCTGACAATAAGTATTAGCCCCATGCCCCATTAACCCCCCACGGAGGAGGTGGTAGATGGTAGGTGGTGTGGCAAGTTCCGTTAGCCTTATTCAACTACAGGCAACGAAAAGCAATTGCAAAGCTGCACTGCATTCTGCGTGTAATATTCGATATTCAATGGATTTCCAGCTTTAGATTTGTGTTGTTCATTGTTGTTGTTGTTGTTGTTGTTGTTGTTGTTGTTGTTGTTGTTGATGTTGCTGTTGTTTGTCCTTTTGTTGCTGCTGTTGTCGTTGTTATTGTTGCTCGTTATTGGTTTATCTGTTGTGCGTGTCCTCGTTGTTGTCCTCCACATTTTTATGCATCGCTGCTCTTTGCTCTTTTCCACTTGCATTTCACATTCATTCATTCAGCTACTCGAACTCTGATTCGTATTCGTATTCGAATTCGTATTCGTATTGGGACACTCATTTGTTTTGCACAATGAATGTGAACGGTCGTTGTGTATTTGTTCTTTATTTGTTTAGGAACTTTTCGATAATTTGTCACCATGCGTTGCAACGAGAGCTTTGCTTGCCCCCAAACCAACACTCTAAGCCAGCTCAGCTCAACCCACCCGACTCTCTCTCTCTCTCTCTCTCTCTATCTCTCTCTCTCTCTCATACATACATACACATATCTGACACATACAACAAACAAAACAAACATCGATATTATGAACATTTTATTCCACTAATTTCTCGGCGTTTTTTAATTGAAGTTCGCTTAAATTGCTTACACATGATACCCGCAATAAGTTCATTGATTGCAAATGAATTCAAATTATCGTTATATAGTTATAAAGTTAATCAATATTAGTTAATGAGCAGCCAGTCTGCCAGCCAGCCAGTCTGCCAACCTGCCAGTTTCAACAATTAGGCCCGCCTCTAATGTCCATATTTATGGAACTTAAGAATCGATTACGGTTAACGCTTATACAATATATATTGTGAAAGCGCCCACATTTTTACGATTCCTATCCGAATCGTTGACATAATTTATGAATGCTGCCTGAACACATCAGGCGCACTCCGCGCATATCGACAAATTGCCAAGCCAACTTCTCGATGCATTATCTGAGGCACAGCCTAATCGCCATGCTCCCCCTTTCGTTCCCCCTTTCGTTCCCATTCCCCATTCTCTGTTCCTTTGGGCCAACAGGAGTCCATATATACACACACACACACACACACACGAAGACTTGGCTCATCCTCCAAGTGAGGCAGACATAATGTGCAGAGCGTTAAATCGAAAATAAACTTCACAGCAACAAATAACAATGTACAAGAATGTATATCTATATAAGTATATATGTATATATGTATATATGTACATGTATATATGTACATGTATATATATATATATACATATATATATATATGGACAACATAAAAAAATAAACAAAAAAACAGCGTGAATAATTTTTCAAATCACTTCGAGTGCAAAAATACTTGCTGCTTGCAAAAAAAAAAAGTTAAGAAGAATTGGAAACCAAAGCGGAACTGATAATAAAAAATAAGCATAAAAAACGAAAGTTAAATGCAAAAAAAAAAAGAGCAAAAGTTTTCAAATACAAATGGAATTCCCCAAGCAGTAGGCCGAATAGCAATGGGTTTGGTGTGCGGGGTGTGCGGGGTGTGTGGGGTGTGCGGGTTGTGTGTGTTTGTAGTGGGTGTAATATAAATCTAAATGAGCTTAGTCTGTGTAACGGCATTGCCAAAAAAGCGACCAAAAAAACACCAACACGCAAAGATTTATTGTTTGATTCGGCATGTGGCAAGTGGCAAGCGGCAAGTGGCAATGGTCGTGCCACAGGCAGCAAACGCGCAAATTCCTGTCGATTTTATGAATTTTTGAAAACCATAAAACATTCAAAATACCCAAAGCGAAAGCCATGTTACAAATTTGCGTGTGATTTCGCTGAGGATTGAATTCGCTTTTTTTGCATACCCTGGCAAATGAAGTCGCGTTGGGTATATTGAACAATGACTATAGTATGGTGTAAGAAGTAAAGTGTCTCTCTCTCTGATATCCCCAGTATGCTTGTGGATATGTTCTTGTCACATGTGTAGGGTATGTGCTAGTCGCGCATGCCTCTGCTTCACTTTTCTACTTGTTTCATTTTTATGATTATAAGGCCAACATAAATTTACCCACGAGAATCCGCTTAATACACCCCCCCCCCCCCATCCCACTCCCCCAACAGTTTAGATTTTTATTGCGCTGGTTTTTTGTACAATTGTTAAAAATGCAAGCAGATTGGGAAGGCTACCAAAAAGAGACAAAAGACGGACTGAAGTCGTGCACAATGGAATGATTCTCACGTTATACTTGCCTATCTCATAAGTCTCAACTCTTCTCTCACTCTTCCCCCCTCTCTCTCTCTCTCTCTCTCTCTCTCGCTCTCTTTCATGTTGTTCATGTCAAATGTGTAAGTTCAACACATTAAACACCCAACACTAGACTAGCCGCTCTCTCTCTCTCTCTCTCTCTCCGCTTACCCCTTTTCCCTCTCTCTCTCTCTCTCTCTCTTTGGTCAGCCATTGTTGTTTGGTTGTAATTGTGTTCATTGAATGGCTCAAAGAACTCGTTAATCGTGCATTTAGCATTATGCTTAACCCATTGTATTGTGGGGCTTTTGTTGATGTTGCCACAGTGCGTGCGAGTGAGATAGCAACACAATGACTAATACTCGAAAGTGCCCTCAAGAGTGACCTTTGTAGCCGAAAGTACTTGCCACAACTTGTGGCAATGTTTAACAATTGAAATTGATTGGTCCGCAAACTGAGTGCAAACTGAAAGCCTTTCAAGTTTACAGATCGCAGACTGACATATACATATATGACATATATATATGTACATATAATGACACTAATAACTGATAACAATGATGGATGTGATGGACATGGGATCATTGCTGAAGTGTTGGACTTGCTCTGCTTGCCACATTTACGAGTGGTCCTGGCTCATAGATCTGCAAGTAGTTGAGCCATGCCAATTAGCCAGTACAACTCAAAATGCCTCAGCACTTTTTCCAATTTTCAAAAGTATTTTGAAGCAGTGTATTATTGGCTCTATAAAGGTCTCTCGAATGTTTTCATTGCGTAACATTTGAATGCTTTCAGTTGCCAGATAAGTAATTAAAATATCAATCTCCATGTTGGCCCGGCACCAACAAACAAAAAATACTCGAACTATTTACATCTACTTCCCTTTCCTTATTCATGGCATGCGCAATGTGTGAAATCTAAAGTCTATTTTGTAAAATGGCCTCAAGTTGCGGCATCTCGACTGAAATTCCATGAAGACATTCTCCAAAAAAATCAACAAAAATGTTTTTGAATGCCAAAAATATGTAGAAAATCCAACAAAAAAAAAAAGAACAAAAACAACCACAAATAAATTGCATTTGGCCTAAAACACCAACAACAAGAAAATAAAAAAAAAGTAAAAATTTTAAATCTGTGATAGAGGCTGAACACCCTTTGATGTCGATATATGTATAAAGATAAAGGTATACTATGCATAAATTGTAAAGGTATTTAATACACTGCTCAATAACAAATACGAACAATTCGAATTCGTTATACCCTGTTCGTGGCCAAGTGTGTTGGCAGTTGAAGAACATGGCTTAAATCGCAGAGCGTTGGCTAACTAACCACAGTGTTGTGGCATAGTATGCGTACACACACTCATATGTTTTACAGCTTCTGGTCACTGGCATGGCTAATGAGCTGCGCCTGCTACTGCCACTTCCAAAAGGACTCCCCCCCCCTCCCGCCACTGCCCCTTCTGAGAGTGCTGCTGCTCCAGTTTGGTTGTATGCGGCTCTCTTGGTGCCACTTTGCATGCAAATTGCACTCGATTTGCATACTGTTCGCATGCACTGTGTGTCTTTCATATATACATAAGTATATATATATATATATATATATATATATATGCATGTATTTATTTGAGTGGCTCACATTATGTGCAGCCATGAGCCATGAGCCATGAGCCATGAGCTGTATTGTGCCATTGGCCACTGAAGTCACTTTATTAAGTGCTCCACAGAGAGACTCTCAACTCTCAACTCTCGACTCTCGAGTCTCGAGTCTCGAGCGATAGCTGAACAGACATCAGTACAGCAATAGCAACAGCAACACAAACAGCAGCATCCTCAATCCCTATAAATTTCCTATATACCTACTCAGCTCCCTTCGAATCGAATCATATCAAATCAAATCAAGTTCACTATGAATGCCATAAACAAACAAACAAACAAACAAACACAAATATCAGTCATTCATTTCAGTTCTTCGCATTATTGAAATTTCATATTTTATCCATAAGAAATGCAACATTTTTTCCTGACTCCCCCGACTCCGCCCTCAGCTATATTACATTACTTCTATGGACAACAAAGTCCCTTCGACAAAAGACGTATTTATGATTTATACTTTATATTCATGTTTTCTCCTCTTGATTTCTTTTTGATGCATATAATAACTTTATAGATATATATCTATATTTATATATAGAAATATAGCAAATATATATTTTTTAAGGCGAATTATAACAATTTCAAATATAATGCTTTGTGTCTAAATCGCAAGGAAAACTAAACTTTTTCGTTAAGTGCATTTATCAAACTCAGAGACGCTTGCATTGTTCTCAAATATATATATATATATATATATATAACAGTTCTGTGCGTTCACTGAACAAACACGGAAATTGTTTGGAAGCCCCAAGCGAAATTCGAAGAATGTTTTAAACTCGTCTCGTTTGCCTTTTGCAAACATTTAATGATGACAAACTAGTTTTTGGGGTCGCTAAAAGCTTTAAAGTCAAATAACACGTTTTACTAGCTTTAAAAGAAACACTGATTAAAGTGAGCAGAACATCAAGTTGAAGTTGACTTCAAACAAGATACAAGATACAAGTTATCCCAAAAGTTTTGGATTCAATTCATCTATTGTAGCTTTCGGGGATATTAGTGAAAGTACTTGAGTCAATTTTAGCAAATATTCTCTTCGATTATTGTGCTGAGTAAATGATGCCATATAGAAATGTCGTATCAGGTATTAATCGTGTTAATGGGAAGGGGGGGGGGGGAGATCCCTTGTGATGGTTGCACAACATTGATTTTCAGTACAGCTGACAGCAGTTCAGCTATTGTCCTTTGGGCACTTTAGTCGATTAATAAAAATGTGTTGCCTACTTTTCAGCTGATTGAATTGACTTTTGGCCCGTTTACAATATGATGGTCTGCACCCCTCAGCCCCCTCCCTGCCAGCCCGGGGGGGCTAGCAAGGAGAACTGCCAACTCATTATAGGCTTGCCTCTGGCAGGTGCGTGGCCTCGCCTCGCCTCGCCTCACCTCACCTCGCCTCGTGCGTGAATCTCATGCATATTAAACGAGACTCGTGTAAACAAAGCCTAAGCATTGTAACACCCACATACGGCCAAACTTCCCCCCCCCCCCCACACACACACAAACACACACGCACACACATACAGACACTCGCCAAGATAGAGAACATGGAACGCCCACTTAAATTGTGTGTTGAATACAACACAACAAAGATACGCAACTGAACCGGATGCCACATTTGTAGACAGACAGACAGACAGACAGACAGATACTCAGATGTACAGCTACACACACATACAGATACAGATAGATATTTATGTGTGCACATGTATCGCGATTTGATGTTTCGCTGCTACGACTTGGCAAACTGTTCGTGCCACATGCTGCATGCCACTTACGTCAACGACAACACTCAACCAACTAACAGATACCATTCAAACAGCACTCGATTAACCGGATATTAAATATCCACTTTGCGCCTTACGCATATTAATCGATATATCAAATATTGTATAAACAGAGACCCCAACTATATGTATATGTAATATATATCTTTTCAAGTGCCAATAAGTAATAATATACCATATATAAATGACATACTCAGATCAGACAGACCAGAAGTCGATGAGTTACGGCATTATCTTTCTCTACTTGAACAATTAAGTAAATAAATCCTCACTTGCTTGCCACATATGTTGATGTATTCAAATTGAGCTGACTCTGGCTTATCAATGTTATATATATATATATATATATACACACACTTTTGACTTTTGAAATTTGTTTACATTTTCAATTAGCATGGGGTATAACATGGACTGGAATCGTCGCAACTGTTGTGGCTTTTCCAATTACGCTGTCAGCGCCGGCTAAGCTGAACATTCCAAAGCTCAATGTTCACTGGTCACTCGGCAAATGTCGCTGGCTAATGGTCATTTTGTCATTGGCCGATGCCTCCTGGGGTCGTGGGTCATCGGTCAGTGGGCAGTGGGCATTGGTCGTCGAGCGTCGAGCATCGAGCATCGGTCAATGGTCATTTGGTCATTTTGTCATTTGGTGATTGGAGAGGAGAAAATGGAATCCACCAACTAATTGCATCGCTTGTCACCGTCAATCTGCGGCGCCACAAACTTGACGCAACTTATGAGCGGCGTTGTGCAGCCAGTTGCTGCTGCTGCACCACTTGACGCATTGAATTTATGCGTTGCCACTTGCCACTTGCCATTTGCCACTTGCCAAGGATATTTACGAGGCGTCCGCCGCTCGTTATATTTTACAGCTGAGTGCTTTGTTGTGTCACATGCCGGAGATGACAGCAACTGCGAACCGAACCGAACGCAACCGCAAACTGACAACTGAAAACGCTTCACTCCTATCTATGGCAGATCCATGAAATTCCCCAAAAATATGCATTTATTGATTGGCACTCATGCCACTGAAATCAGCAGCCAAGGAATGCAATACGGTTCGCGTAAATATCTCTCAAACATAATCGCATTCCTTGACTTGAGTTAGAACTTGAAATGTTTCGATAATGCGACAAATGCCACAAAGCTGACTCAATTGACTCAATGTTCTGTTTATGTTATATAAGATATACAAATTGCTGCTTATATAATATATATATAATTTATTCAATAAACACAAGTTGTTGGGTTCGTGACACGACTTTTAGTCCCATCCATCTGATCCCATCCCATCGCATCCCATCCCATCCCATCGTCAGATCTGTTTGTTTTTTGCACAGTTGGAAACGAGTCTATTCCATTATAATCTATGGCAGTCTAAAAAAGCGACGCCTACATGCCGCTCAAGGCTGCAACACGCCAACACTGCCACAGTTAGCTGGTGAGTTGAGGCCACAGGCTAACCAAGCTCATATATTTGCTTGCTGGACAGTCAGATCTGCTCTTCTGTTTGCTGCACAGTGTCAAAGGAGTTGGGCACATCAAGAATACGACGAAACACAGCAAACAACAAACAACAAACAGACAAGCAGCGGTAGGGGTGGGGGTGGGGGGTGTGGCACGTAAATGCAGTCACATTGTTTGCTGCTTTGACTTTGGCCATAGCCAGGCTTTAGACAATGTTGTTTGGCAAATGAACTCTCAGCGACTGCTGGCTGCCTCCGCTCCTCTCCGCAACTGTTTTCTAACTAGCCTGGCTGCTGTTTGAATACAAAGGGAGAAGCCTCAAGCGGGGGGGGGGCATATGGGGCAGATGGGGATGGTGGGGGGTACATTTTTGGATTGGAGCTGCTTTGGCAACAGAAGTTTTTGTAGTGCCTGCCACATTTGTTATACTCATGCGCTGAGGCAACTTTTTCTGTGTCGTTTTGTTTCCATTTGTTTGGTTTAGTTGAATTCTTCTTATGCTTTTTATGCTTGCTTTTCTTTTTTGTTTTTCCGTTTTTTTTCGGGTTTTTTTTTATTTTTTGTTTTTTTGTTTTTTGTTCTGTGGCGCCAGCATATACTTTGCTTTGAAATTTATTTGTGGCATGATGAGGAGTCGCCTCACACTCTGTCTATCGCTGACTGGCACTCATTTGTTAAGTTTGCTGGCACTCGGAAAACTGCCGGCGCTTCTTCTTCTTCTTCTTTTTCTTGTTGTTGCTGCTGCTGGTGTTGTTGCTGCTGGTATTGTTGTTGTTGCTGGTGTTGTTGTTGCTGCTGGTGTTGCTTCTACAATATACCAAATGTTAATGCATATGCGCATAAATTCCCAGCGAACTCGTTGTGCAAACTCAACTCAATGCAGGAGGCAGCATTGTCAAGTTCTTTCAACTTGTTCCCAAAGTGCAATTCCAAGTATATTACAGAGCCATAGACCGAGAGAGAGAGAGAGAGAGAGAGAGAGAGAGAGCGACAGACAATGAGAGAGAGAGAGAGGAAGAGTCACATCTGAGATTTCTATGAATTGCATTACTCTGGTGTCTACATATGACCTTTCGTTCTCCCTTCCTCTCCCTCTTCCTCACTCCCGCTCTTTTTTTTCAGCGAAAAATCCTGAAAATTCTTAGAGTTTTGACCTTATGGCTAGCTGAACGCTTCCCACACTTCCGCATTAAACTTCCGTCCAATTTACTTCAGTTATTTCGTTGTTGTTTTTAATTTGTATAACATGCGATTATCATTATATATATATATATATCGATAAATGATCAAAAGTTTAACTTAACTTAACTGAACTATTTAACTATTTGCGAAAATACCAGAAGGAATGGCTAAGTCGGTGTAACACCATCCTTGGCATCAGATGGCATCTGGCAATATGCCGAAATGTGAAATGTTAGTGTTGCAAGTTGTTGTTGTAATCTGTCAGCCCTGCTTCTTCTTGCAGTTGTTATCTGCAGCACATACACCGCGGGCTATCAAAGTATCATCAAACATGCAACATGAAGCACATTGTTTTTTTTTAATCGAAAAAATCCAATCAAATAGATTTAAAAATTTTGCACTGCCCCGCACTTCCCCTGCCTGTTTGCCACAACTAAAGTAATCCGTTGTGCAAAATGTAAACCAAAAACAACAACAACAAAAAAACGCAACTGCAACGAATGTTGACAGCTGGGCAGCAGCAAAAAAAAACCATATCGGGGAGCAACAGGCTGGTTCATGTGCCTGTCGCTCCTGGCTGCTGCACCTGGCTGCCACAACTGGCTTTTGCTTTTGGCTACTAAGCCTGGCTGTTACTGTTAACGTGAGATCTATGCAACTGCCTATTAACGTTTTGAAACCCCAATTTCAATTTGATACGTAGACTTGTGGCAAGTTCTTCACACTGTTATGCTTTGTTGCGGTGCATTTTCTGCAGCTGTTTCATAGCTGTGCTATAGCTGGTATCCGTTTCCAGTGGAGATCTAATTTTCCATCTAACTAACTAACTGTAACTATTGCTCTCACATGTTGCACAGGCACATGAGGCAGCCACAAAACTTGCAAATTGCCAGCCCTTTTTTTGATAGCAGATCTAGGACATTTAATCGACACTCTTCATTCGCAACAAGCCGCAGGCCAAAGGTGAGCAGCAATTTGGGCAGTTTGTCGCCGGAGTCGTCCGGTGGCTTGTTGGCTTGGTGGTCTCGTCGCTTGGTCAATGCACCGGATACCCAAGACCCAAGACCCAAGACCCGTGACCCGTGACCCCTGACCCGTAACCGATGACTGCCACAGTCTGTGGTTATGTCCATCGTCTGCGGCTACAACTTTTTGTCTGCTCGCCCAATAAGTTATTAAAGCCATTCAACGAAATTATTTTGATGAAACGTTTAGCTTACTTGGCCAAGCCAACAGCAGCAGCAGCAGCAGCAACCAGTACTCCACTCGATCCACATCCTGCCCCGTTTTGCACAGGGCACATAAATTACTTGAACGGTTTCTTCTTTAGCGTCTCGACAACGACTCAATTGCTGGTCCTTGACTTGGCCAATGGCTCCTCTCCAGAGTTGGGCGTTGCAGCGGCGAGCTTCATATTTACGCTCTGCTGCTCTGCTGGTCTTTGCCTTACATTTGCGGTTGTGGCACGCAGTTCACGCAATTCCACACAGTGCTCCACCACTCTGTGTAGTTCTTAGTCTGGGCATCCTTTGTTTCCCTCCCGCCTCGCATATCCTTAAGCCCCCCCGTCTCTCAACCCTTTTTGCCTAGCTCAAATCTCGAGACAATAATTTGTATGGCATAAAATTTAAGTTCTACTTTTTATAGTATTTCCGTGCTATCCCACTGCCTCCGCCTCTGCGCCTCTCCTTGCCTTTGCCGTTCTACTCCTTGCTAGGACCTCGGCTCCTGCCATGTTCAACAAAAGTAAATTGCCATTTTTCTAAGCACTTCTGTTTTACAGCTGCCAGGGGAGGGGCAGCAACACACAAGCCTATATAACTACCAAACACACATACTTATAAATATATTTATAGATATATATATATATGTACATATATATATATGTATATATATAATATGTATGCATTAACTCAGCTTGCAGGCGGGTTCAGACAACAGCCATTTGTCGCGTCTCGGCGGCGCTACTTTGATGTGAAGTCATCCACAAAAGCTGCACAGAAAGCAACACACACAGCACACACACACAGCACACACACACAGCACACACACACAGCACACACACACACACAGCGCACACAATATCCAAAAGCTAAACCCAGCTTGAATTGTGTAAACGAGACTAGGCAACACCCTCTCTCAACTGACATCTACTCAGTTTAAGCCAAAAACTCAGCTTCCTTTCCTTTTTATAATATTTCTGCGTGAGAAAACTTTTGCTGGTAAAGTTATTGATTTTGAAATTTGAACAGTCTTTCACTAGTTCTTCGCTAATCTTCGATATTAATTCAGGAGCACAAGCAAAAGTTGAGGCAACTCGTGTCTGCAATATGAATTTATAGGGTATAAGTTGAGGTACAGGGTATATTACATTTGATTATACGATTCTGGTGCGGGTATTAATAGAGCTCTGGCAATTGCATTAATTGTGGCCGCAACGACAATGGCCCAAACTGTGTGGCAGAGCAACAATAAAGGCGGCAACTCTGGCAGCAACTCTGGCAGCAACTCTGGCAGCAACTCTGGCAGCAACAGCAGCAACAGCAGCAGCAGCAATAAGGCAGCAGGCAGAGTTGTTGTGTGTGTTTGAAGCTGTTGCTGGCAACTTTACTCGACCGACCTACTCTGGCTTAGACAACAAAGGCATTTGAAAGCCACGCCCACCGCCCACCGGCCATCAGCAGCGTATGCAGCAGCGTTAAATGCTGTCTTAATTTCACGCAAAAGTCTTTTGAGCAAAAAATTTCAATTGAATTGTTTATTGGCGCCAAGTTGCAAGCGATGAACAACAACAACAACAACAACAACAACAACAACAAAACTAAAAAACTCAAAGTTAGACGGGAAAAATGAGACAAATGAGAAAACTAAAACCCAACAACAATAAACAGATAAACAAAATACAAAAGGCAGTGCCAGACAAAGCGAAAACAAAGCGAAACAAATAATGCTTTAAGCTATGCACAGATATATATGTATATATATATATATATATATATATTTGGATAAATAGGCTTTAGCCGTTGCTATGTGTGGCTCACTTTTGGCTTTCATTACGTGAATGAATGACTGAATGAACGAATGAATGAATGAATGAATGAATGAATGAATGACACGCGACTGCGATTGAAATTGAGGCACTCAAATGTTTCCTCATTACGATCGCAATTTGCTGGCAAGCTTACTGTCAACATGTGTATATACATATGTATATATGTATATGTATATATATATGTATTATAGGAGTATATAATTGGGTGCTTGAACGTTCAAGTATAGCGCCCAGCGCAGAATTGACAATTTCTAATGCTCTCGTTTGAGCATACAAAAAGACCATTTAAGAATATAGAAAAAGGAAGAGTAGACACTAAATATAGCTAAAAGGAAGGAGAGATGGTGGATGGTGGATGGTGGATGATGAATGTGGGATGTGGTACGTGGTATGTGGTATGTGGTATGGGTGATGAGGGGGGTTGCAGAGAGATATAGTAAGCTTAGACTAATTTGATGTTGCGCAAACTAGTCTAGTAATTTGGAAAATAAATGAAGTTCACCGCTTCAACTGTTGTAATTTTCATATAAAATGGAATTAACACCAGGCTTCTTTGCACTATATCGTAATGCCAGATCTGTTGCAATCTGATATTAATATCAATTAAGTTGGCATGCGAAAGCAGGCGAGCCTGAGAGGCAGCCGCCTTCTTTTTGGAATGCATTTTTTGGGCATTCTCTTTCCGGCTGGGTGCACGAACGCTAACGAAATGCGGAAATTACAAAGATACAAAGATAAAACGTGGCACACTAATTTATATCTATGGCAAGTGGCGCAACCGCTCACGGCTTCACGGCTTACGGCTTACGGCTTACGGCTTACGGGTTGTGGCTTATGGCGCACAACTTACGGCTTGAGCTGAATGCAGATGCCTGCATATTGCATTAGTCGTCCTCCTACCTCCTTCCTTCTTCCTACATCCTCCTATACTTTGCAACACGAGATGTAGCAACAACTCAGCTCGAACAGACTGCCCAATTTGTGGCACGTCACAATGCAACCAAAAAATAAATAAATTCGAAATGTAGACAACAATTTGTTAAAATTGTTAACATCGCAAAAGAGAGAGAGACGGAGAGAGAGAGAGAGAGAGAAAGAGAGAGAGAGAGACAGAGAGAAAGAGAGAGAGAGAGAGAGGAAGAGAGGAAGAGAGTCCTAATTTACAGAGATAAGCAAATGCCTATTTTAGACCCAGTTGCAGTTCGAGTTAGATAGAGCAAACTGAGAAGAGAGAGAGAGAGAGAGAGAGAGAGTGATATTGAATAATTGTGAGCTTAGTTTTGACCCCACCACACCCTACCTGCCCCCTCTCACCGTCACCGCCTCCCAGGACACGCGACCCATTTGCTTAACAAGCAAACAAATACGATTAACATGTCCCGAGACAAATTATGGAAAATGACAGTGGAATTTATTAATTTTATTTCGCGTGCTCTCCCATAATGTCGAGCACTTAGCGAACGTGCAGTCGTTGCTGCTGAAGGGGGGGGGGCGGTTCAATAGGGGAGTGTGAATTGGGAAAGTGGGGAAGTGGGGAAGTGGGGGCGACATTTTTGGACACAGACACAGACACAGACACATGCATAAATATCATAAAAATTGGCCACTCGCACATACAAATGATTAATAAATAAATTCATAGGGCATGTGCGGCATACATATGGGGCATGTGGCATGTGGCATGAAATTATGCTGTCCATTTCCAATATGATATGATTGATGAACCTTTTGTGGATGATTGGACGATTGGACGATTGGACGATTGGACGATTGGACGATTGAATATATGCGTCGAACGTGAGCAGCTTCAACGCAAACCGATCAACTTCAATGGGGGCGTGTGTGGCGCGGCAAGGTGGTGGGGGTGGAGAGGTTGGGGCAGTGCTCCATCACTTTCAGTGGCACTTTTTATTATTATGCATATTAAGCGCGTGTCATGACATGTTACCTCACTCTACCAGACTCACCCCCTCCTCCTCCCCCCTCCTCCTCCTCCTCTCGTTCTTTAGGCACTGCGGCACAGATGACGTATATGCGGAATATGAAGTATACGCCATAAAGGCCACCCCGGATACGGTTTATGCCAACACACAAAATAAAAGAAGCAAATTAAAGTGGACTGCAGACAACAGTTCAGAGTGCATCCGACTAGGAGATACCCCTTAACACTATTCACTTGTTGAAAATATAGCTGAAATCAATACTTTTGCCTGCAACAATACACATCGACATGGTGAAGCCCCGCTTGGCCACATTCCTTGCATACAGGGTATACGAAATTGGCCAGCGCCAAAAGGCAACGCAATTGCGTGTAACAGCCAACAAGCAAGGGGATAGTGGACATTGGAGATGGAGGGGGCGTGTTCTGTGGTCAGTGGTGGTCGGTGGTCGGTAAATGCAACATCATAAATATGAGGCAAAGCGCAAAAATGATGGCCAAATGCTTGTTGACAGGTTAAGCACACAGCAGACGAGAGAAAGCCCCGATGGCCTGACGAAAAAAAAGGTACCCAGGCAGGCAGGCGGTTAGGAGGGGCAGGTTGCTGTTGCACGGAGGTTGAGGTTAATGGTAATAACTTCGTGGCTGGCAGTTTGTGTACTCGTCTCTGGCAGTCTTACTCTAGTACTGTGGTGCCATCGCATGTCCATCCAATCAATCAATCAATGCGTGGCACCCGCAGAAAGATCTCAGCTCGTATTCCCACCTGACCTGGCCGAAAGCGACTATTTCACCTACTTAAACTGATTGCTTTCGCAAATACATAGACTACTCGAAAAACAGTTACTTTCATTTGGATATATTATCTAGCTTGCGACCCAATTGCCAACTGCCTGATAGCTTGCTAACAATTTATATAGCGATCATCTGCAAAGATAACTAAATACGTCGAAAATTATCTTAAGTTCTCAGTGAAGCTGTATGTTTTAGCATCAAAGGGAAAATGTTGTGTCTCTCTTTTATCTCTTTTGTTGTTGCATTGCTGTTACACAACTGTTAATCATAACAGGCTCTGTTAACATTATTAATTCTTTGATTTTAATAGTGGCTAAATTATGGTAATGCGGTTCAGTTCGGTGTTCAATTTCGAATTATTTACCTTAACTTGGCTGAAAGCAAGCTCTGGATAAAATTGCCGGAAAAGAAAACAATAATCATCAATGCGGAGCGCCGCCATTTTACAATGCTTTTCTCACCTTTTTTTGGCATTTACTCTGGGGACGTGTCCTTAACGTCGACTAGCATCATAAATAGCAGCAATCAATGTGGAGGGCAGCTTCTGATATCAAACACGTGACGTGTTCATCCTGTTCACCCTCGTGACCAACAGTTGGACCAAACGACAGGACAAGACTGGACAGGACAGGACAGGACACGCCAGAACAGGACAGGGCAGGACAGGACAGGACAGAACACAATTCCAATCAATTCGAACCACGTAGTTGAGTTAAAACATAAAGCAAACTCACAGCTCGCAGTGCGGAGAGTTGTCTAGACAAGCGCCAAATTAAATTCAAAGTTTTCCCGGCACCTGCCTGCCCCCCCACGCATCCCTCTCTCCACCTCCTCAGCAGCAGCAGCAGCATCATCTTCATCTTGTCGCTGATCCTTGCCACCCTGCGGCGGCCACTTCAATCACTGGACACGCTGCATGAGGGCGCGAACTTAACTCAAATGAAATTTACGCAAAAGTAAGTTGGAAGCCAAGGCGAGGAAACCACCAGCAAAGCCACTGCGTCAACACCCACCCTCCAAACACTACCACACACCCCTCCTTAATGTGTCCAACCCCTAGCAAGAAGTGCTTAAGTGCGTTTCGGTTGGGGGCGATTCCTCGAAACTGCGAAGCTGCGAAGCTTGGCGAAAGTGAAAGTTTTCTCCGCTCCGTTGCAGTAAATTGCTCCCCCCCCCATTTTTGTGGATACCCAGCAAATGAGATTGGCAAACGGGGGCATACACAACTATTGCATGAACGTGTTAAGACTTTCCAATAGCTATCATCTTGGAGGATGAAATCTAAATTCATCCTAGTGCTTGGAGGATATCTCAAAGTAAGCATTGTCGTTTTCGTTTTTCGTCCTGTTCTTTTTCGATTACTTTTCGGCAGAGCTGCCAGCGCTACACATGCAGCGGTAGACGCATATTGAAAAGGGCGTGTCCAGTGCCCACATTTGTTGTAGTAGTCTTCACTCTCTTCTTGCAGGAGAATGCGAAACTCGAGGCTGTGAAACCTTTTTAGTTTGTGTTGGCAACCCTGCCAGTGGCAGGGGCGGGGCAGTGCTCGAAATTTAATATTTGATTTGGAATAGCCGCTGTGCGAAGCGCGCCACATAAACAATCGTTCGGAGGGGAACAGCAGCCAGCAGTTGCTGCCAAGTTGCAACCAGTTGGAGGCAAGTTTTCAAACTACAGCTATTCTGGTCGGTCATTCTGTGATGAATGCAACAATGGGGTAGCGAACGAACAAACAACGGGGTGACTATGGTTGCAGCGACCTGGTCGATATGATGCGCCAATGATTGCAATGTGCATATAAGATGAAGATGAAGATGGAGTAGAGGGAGGAGGAGGAGGTGGTGGTGGAGGAGGAGGTTGGAGGAGGAGATGGAGGTGGAGGTGGAGGTGGAGGAGGTGGAGGTGGAGGAGGAGGTTGGAGGAGGAGATTGAGGTGCAGCAGTACGCAAATATGGGACAGGGCAGCTAGATTCAGATTCCGCTTCAAAACTCTCTTTCTCTCCCTCTCTCTTTCTCTCTCTGCAGCTGCTGACTGATTGGTTAATGTTGTTCAATGTTGCCACACAGACAAATGTTGTTGTTGTTGTTGTTCCTATTGTAGGTTTCTAATTTCCGGCATGGATACTCTCGAGCGAGTTAGGTTTTGTGGCATACAGAAGATGCTTGGTCTGGCTGGAAGTTACCTGTGTAGTTTTCTTGGCTGCTTCCGCTGTTTTCTATAGAAAGCCAGAAATCAATTTAGACAGATGGCATAATAACAAGCAACCAACTGCAGCACCTCATTTATCTCAAGCTGTTTTCTCGGTTGAAAAACTCGTCTTGGTTTGATTAAACACACACTTCATAAACTAAACAGGCGGAGATATGGAAACAGTATGTGGCATATATAAAGAAAACTTTTCATAATTGATACTTTCGAACAATACTTTTGCTACTTCTCGAATTTGAATTTCATTTAGATTTGTTGTGCTTTATCCTTTAGTTAATCGGTTATGTTTGCCAGTTGGTAGGTGTATTCATTCTCTGCCTGATTTTTCTAAGTGTCGTTTGCGATAATTGACACTTAATTGTCCAATTACAAATAGTGCAAAAGTTAGTGAAACCCATTCGTGGATTGGATTGTCTCAGCTCATTAGCTTAGAGATATCGTATGGCCGCAACTTGAGCTGCCACTCGCCGCGCTCTCTTCCTCACTCTTTCGATTTGACCATTGGCCATCTGATTCAGCCGAGCGAAACGGAGAGAGAGAGAGAGTGACACAGAGTGAGAGAGAGAGAGAGGCACATATAATGTAACATGAAACAATTTGCAAATAGGCTTTTAGCTTACAGTTATGAGTTTTTCGCTTTTGTTCTTCATCATCTCCTCCTTTCCTACTTTCCTCTTTCCCCTTTCTTAGTTTCTTTTCGTTTCAGTCTCGAGTTACGCTTGGGGTTACGAGTTTTGCACTTTTCGGGTGCTTTATAAAAAGCAATAACCATATTCTACGCATTGTTAAATATTTATGCTGGGCAGCCATAAAAAAAGTATTAAAAACAAGTCGAAACAAAACAAAAGAAACACGGAAAAAACTGTGAAAAGAAATTCGCTTCATTTGGCAACAAATTGTTGTGACGGCTTCGGTCAATGGGAAAAATGTAATGTTGTTGTTGTTGTTGTTGTTGTTGTTGTTGTGCCTTCATTTTTTGACGGTTCAACAACTTTTGACGCACACACAGAGCAAGAGGGTGAACGGGAGAGACGTAGAGAAAGCCAAGGCGAGGGGAAACGAGGAGAAAAACGACACTTAAAAAGCAATTGGCAATTGGCATACGACAAAAACATAAAAACAAAAACCAACTACAAATACCAAATGCAAATAATAAAAACAAACAAAAAATCCAAAACAGAAAACCAAAAAAAAAGACAAAAAAAAAGACAAAAAAAAAAGAAAAAAGAAAAAAGAAAAAAAATAACTGTAACCAAAACCAATGCAATTAAATTTGTTCAAATCGATTTAAGCTGGCAATAGACAGCAGTAACAGCAGCAGCAGCAGCAGCAGCAGCAGCAGCAGCAGCAGCAGACCTATGCAAAGCAACAGAAGAAGCGGTGGCCGTGGTGGTGGTGGTGGGGAAGGGAAGGGGCCTACAGAATAGGCGTTTGGGCGTGACACTCTATATAGCAATTACAACCGCAAATGGCAATAAAATGACAGAGTAAAATGTAACAATCGTTACTCTGAATTGCTTGAAATGTAGAAACACAGAGACGAAGAAATCAAGTGGTGCGGCGGGTTGGGGGGGGATTTGGCTGTCGAGGGCGTGTCGAACCGTGGCACATGGCAAACTGTGTGGGAGATTTGGAGAGACTGGTCGCTAGAGGGCGCCACAAACAATACACAAATTGGGACATTAGCAACTGGCAACCCCAAATATCGTTATCGCAAATTGTCGCCACAATTAGGAGGGGTGGATTTTGGGTTTGTGGCTGGAGTGCGATACGAGTGCAAATACCCAGGTCGAATGGCGATATAAACTGTGCACAGGATAAGCAACTGAGCCAAGGGGGAGACAGAGAGAGAGAGAGAGAGAGAGAGAGAGAGTTAGAGAGGGACACAGCAAAGCGCCTTTAATGTGTTGCCAGTGCTGCCAGTGCTGCCAGATAATTCTCATGTCATTTAATAAACATATTAACCGACAAGAAACACTTGAATTAAGTAAATATTTAAACACAGAGAAAGAGAGAGAGAGAGAGAGACAGAGAGAAAGAGAGAGCAAGAGAAGATGGTGTGAAAGCAAAGCTGAGTGCTTTGAAAACGATTTTCAAAGAAATAATTTGTTCGCCGCTTTTACTATAATATGGATAAAGTGCAACACGAAAGGAAAGGGGATTGGAGGAGGGGCAAGGGAGAGTTGCAAACAATGCAACGCCCATAACAAATAAAAAAAAAAATGAGAAAAGAAATGAATGGGGCAAAAAAATAAATAAAAATGTGATGAGAGACGGCAAAAACCCATTGAGCAAATATTTAACAAAGCGCAAAACTGCAGCATTTCTCTTTTATTTGCATATTTAATTTGTTTTGAGGTTCTTCCTTTGGCTGGAGCTGGAGCTCTGTCAGCATCTGTCGGTTTCGCAGTCTGTAACCGAAAACAACGCTGACACCATCCAAACAACAAAAATAACCACAACAAACAACAAATGCAAATCGGCTGTGAAAAACCAGTGAAAATCTTTTCGAAATTATCTATCTTTATATGCTCATAAATATGCGGCAGTTTTGTGAAAACTTTAAGATGAACTGAGGTGATCACCATTTATCTTCAGGCACTGACCTGTAATACTAGTTCCCAAGTGATAACCATATATGTATGTGCCATATCTAGGAATAATATATCAAGGAGTATGCATATGTGAAAATAATACACACTCCGCAATATGTAAATCCCTGCGCGTCTGGCATAAATATAGCTGACCAGTAGAATACAGATAGGCAAATGGAGGCAAGTGAATGAGTTCAAGAGAGGGGGAGAGAGAGTGAGAGGGGAGAGGGGGAAAGGGGGAGAGATAGTGAATTGGTTTTACAAATGGATGAACAAAATGTATTAAAATGTTGCATTTACTGTCATTGTTATACTCTGACACCGAAGCTATCAAGACTACATTGGTTTGATGCAATGTCCAATGATTTGGTTGGTAGAGTCCTTTAAGGATCAGCATTGGCCGCCGTCCACTCATTGGTATTTAGCAGAGTATTTCGCAGTCGATTTCTCCCGACCGACCTCAACGTTCTCACTTGTTTTCTGTTATTGTTTTTTGCTGGCTGGTGGTTTCTGTTTCCGCTGCGGTTTTCATGCATTTTCCAACACTTACTTGCACTTTTGCGTGCGTTGCTGCTACTGCAATTTTTAATTAATAATTCATACATAATTTGCCCAGCTATTTGCGCACTTTAATTTTAAAATATTTTGTCTCATTTGCCTCGTGCCAAAGGGGTGGCACCCTTTTTGAAATCTTTGTGACAACAAAAGCAGCGCGTTTAATTAAGGCCAAAAAAAAAAGAAAGAAGAAGAAGAAGCGCATATACATTTGCAGTGTTGAGTGTTGAGTGTTGAAGTGGGTCGACGGGTCACAGATTGTTTGCTGTCTTGTTTTGTGTTTTGTGTTTTGTGTTCTGTCTGTCTCTTGGTCTCTTGGTCTCTTGTCCCGTTCACACTTTAGCGCCAGAATGTAGAAAAGCGGCAGCGAACACAAAAGGTGGCCGCCCACTCAATTTGAAGGTTGAAGTACGCACAGCAGGTGGGCGTGGCCAAGGCAGTTAGGCACCGCAAAGTGTCACATTTTAACGGCATTTTCATTAATCAAGTCTCTAACACGCACCCACCCACCTACCCCCCCCCCCCCCCAAGCCCCACCTGAGCAGAGCTGAACTAAATACATGAGTTCAGCCTAAACTGAGCGCAATCCAAACAGAAGCGAACTTTCATCCTTTTGTCTCTCTGCGGTCCTTTGTTTCCCACCGTCTTATTCATCTTCTTCTTCTTCTTCCCCTTCGTCTTCATCTTCGTCTTCGTCTTCGTCTTCTTCTTGTTTTCTTCTTTATCTGCTTGCTGTAGTTGTCGTTTCGCGGTTTTGCACCATTTGCCTTTGCCTTGAACCCCGAACCCCATGTTGTGCGCTGGCTCCAGATCATTCACAGCTCGGCATGTGACATTAATTGAATAACGTAATGAATAACGTAATGAAGCACGTAAACTGTCTTAATGACAATCGTCACAATTAATCAAGTGAAAAGGTGTGAAGTACGCCACTTGGTCGGTCTTCCATTTCAATTATGTCCGTATTTCAGTTCGTGTGATGTAATGAAACTCACAGCGTAATTAACAGTCGCTGATACGGTAACGGTACTCTTACAATAAATGCACTATATTGCTACGTAAGCAATAGCAGAACACTTTAAATATAACGCCTTGCGTTACGCAACGTGCGTAAACAACAAACGTAACAACTAACAGCTACTACGTTAGCACTAACATATCTCAATTGGAAACTTTACGAAGCAGAAAAACTTGCACATATGCAAATTTAGTCCGGTTAAAGGATGCTTTGCTAAAGGACTTTTAATTAGTCAAAATTTTAAATTCATTCTCTTGCGCTCGCTCTCATCTCCAGAGAGAAACAATTCCAATACGGTTGTCATTTTAATTTAATTGCATGCTTTTCACGTTGAGTTTGCAGCTACTTAGCATAGAAAATGCGTATCACTATTAATTAATTAGATTACAAAGCGTAGCAATTTGGTGGATATGTTGTATATATAAAGCTTGTACACAACTATTCGCATCTGTGCAACACATGCTCTAATCGCTGATACAGCTCCATTTTGCGCAAAGACCGAACGAAAAACCATGGCAACGTAAGCGCTCACACACAGCGCGACCTCATTACGTTGTAATTCACAGTAATTGAGCGCTAAGCGCATTGTCCACCCCACCTCTGTCTCCCTCGCTCTGTCGCCACTGTAGGTGAATGATATGAAACTTTTGGCAGCGCCGGGATAAATCCTTTCTTTCGGTATTTTTGTTTATGGAGCTTGTGCAATTGTTCAGGTGTTCACCTTTCAGACAGCCCCCGCAGCGAACTTAACGCGCACCACATCACAAGTTATATATATTTGTATACATATATATATATATATAAATATGTAGGTTTTTTGTATATTAATATCTCCATCTCACTCTTACGAAGACCTTTACTAATTCTTCCTTTTTTGTTTTGCTTTTGTTGCGCATTTCTTTTCAGGTGGAAACTGCACTGCTAATTGCGAATTTAAATTCACCGCACAACAAAAACAACAACAATAAGAAGCATAAGAAAAAGTCGAAAGAGAAGAAAAAAGAAAGGCTGGCAGAGAGAAGAAGAAAAAGGGACGCATACATTAATCACAATAGTGTGTCTGTCGTCCAACAACAACAACAAACAAACAGTGCACAAAGCTAAGCCAAAACGGAATACGAATCAAATTAACAGCGTGTCGAAAGGATTAACAGCAGCAGCAAATAGCTGGCTGGAGAAGAGCTCTCATTACTGTGAAAATCAGAGCTAAGCAGTAGTAGAGGGAGCGAGAGAGAGAGAGGCAAAAGCATAAGCACAAGCACAAGCAGTGTCATTAACAGTTGCCATGGAATCGACAGAGGAGCTTAACAGACCAAGGCAGAGAGCGAGGCGATCGATGCTGTTGCCGCTGCTGTTAACATGGCTAATGCTAATGCTGCTGATGCAGGAGTCAGTGGCGCATCGGGATTGGATGCAGAACTGCAGCAATTGTCATTGCCACTGGAATTCAGGGAAGAAGAGTGCCGACTGTAAGGGCAAGAAGTTGACCAAAATACCGCAGGACATGAGCAACGAGATGCAAGTGGTTGATTTCTCACAGAATCAAATACCGGAGCTGCGACGCGAGGAGTTTCTGGTGGCGGGCCTGCAGAATCTGCACAAGATTTATTTGCGCAACTGCACTATCCAGGAGGTCAATCGGGATGCGTTCAAGGGCCTACCCATACTGATCGAGCTGGACATGTCCAGCAATCGTATCCGCCAGCTGCATCCCAACACCTTCGAGGGCCTCGAGAAGCTGCGCAATGTGATCATCAATAACAATGAGATCGAGGTGCTCGAGAGTCGCCTGTTCGTCGATCTGCCCTTCCTGTCGCGCGTCGAGTTCAACAACAATCGATTGAAGCAGGTGCAGCTCAATGTTTTTGCCGGACCACTAAGCGCCATCTCTCTGGAGCAAAATCAACTGACCCATCTGCACAAGGAGACGTTCGCCAATCTGCCCAAGCTGAATTATCTATCGCTGCAGGGCAACGCCTGGAACTGTAGCTGCGAACTGCAGGAATTCCGTGACTTTGCCATCGCCAAGCGACTCTACACCCCGCCGACCGACTGCCAGGAGCCACGCCAGCTGCGCGGCAAACTGTGGAGCGAGGTGCCCTCAGAGAACTTTGCGTGTCAGCCACGCATCCTCGGCTCTGTGCGCTCCTTTGTCGAGGCAAATCATGACAACATTACGTTACCCTGCCGCATTGTCGGCACCCCACGGCCCAATGTCACCTGGATCTACAATAAGCGACAGCTAAATCCGGGACCCAGTGACCAGCACATACGTATCCTCAACTCCGTTGATCAGGTGAGCGGGCATCAGCAGGCGGCTCAGGTGATGACTTCCGAGCTGCGCATCTACGGCGTGCGTAACTCCGACAAGGGCGTCTACATCTGTGTCGCCGACAATCGGGGCGGCAAAGCAGAAGCCGAATTCCAGCTCCTGGTCAGTGGCGTCTATATGGGTGGGGCATCTGGCTCGGATGGTCTCGGCGGTTTGGGCATCAGTGGCGCCATTGGCGCCTCCACAAGCGATCCGCAATCGAGTATATTTCTTGTCATTTGCGTTATTGTGACGACATTTCTCGTCCTGCTCATCTTTCTGGTGCTGACGCTCTTTTGGTACTGCCGTCGCGTCAAGACCTACCAAAAGGACAACACCATGATGAGTGGTGATGGCCTGATCTCGTGCAAGCTCGACAAGACGCACAACAGCTCCATGCTGGAGGGATCCGTCATTATGGAGATGCAGAAGAGCCTCCTCAACGAAGTGAACCCAGTCGAGAAGCCCCCCCGTCGCACCGACATCGAGAGCGTCGACGGCGGCGACGATGGACATGAGATCAAGAAAACCCTACTGGACGAGACTGCCTACGGTAAGTGAGAGAAACTTGGAGTTGAGCAGGCGCTAAGTGATTCAGGTGCAGCTAAATATATATATATGCAAAGTATGTACTTTCTAGAGGCATCCCTAATAGATATCAGCTTTTCAATTAGCTTCTCTATGCTATGCTCGTATTGCACCTCAGTTCTTGGAAACAACTCTGAATTAGGTGGAATAGATGGAATCCCAGATGAGATGGAATCATTATTCAAATTGAGAGTTGCGTGAGTTTTTCAATTCCAGATTAGTTAGAGTTGAATTTATCGGGTCGTAGTGCAGTATTGCACTCAATACCAATGAGTACCAATGAATCAATAGACTATATAGACTATATATAGATTCATTCACTCAGTAGTCAACGTCACTTGCTGCACTGTGCATTCAATTTAGCAGAAGGTTCCTTACTCTTATTCATCTTACTCCATCTCGTTTTTTGCGTTTTGTTGTTTATTTTTGGTTTTTTGAAAATGAATGTATTCAAGACCAGGAGAGAGGAAGACAGAGAGAGAGAGAGAGAGAGAGAGGGAGAGATGGAAATGGAGATGGAGATTGAAGAGAGACATGTCTATTGAACGTGTGCAACATTTTAATTCAAAATTCCCCTCGCTCTTCTCCCTCTCTCCTCTTCGGCATTCGTTTGTCCATTCACAATGGATTCACAACGTGTTGTCTATTTGCTCAACTCCGTGTTTGTGTGTGTGTGTGTGTGTGTGCGTGCGTGTGTGTAAATTCCACATTTGATCTATTTGTCGAATATTTCCAGTTGAGTGCAGAGCAGCAGTTCGACAATTTAGCTCGCATTTTTCACAGCAACATTGCAGCGTTATTTGAATGTACATTTGTTGTACACACCCACATACACGCACACACACACACACACACACACACAGAGAGAGAGAGAGAGAGAGATGCAGATACAGATACAGATACAGATACATTTGTATCTATTACTTCCGCCGCATTTGGCAACATTGGCCGCCAGAGCGTTGGTAAACACGAACACAAACACAAACACACACAACACACACAACACACACAGTCGAACACAACCAGAAACACACCCATCGACGGATGTTTATTTGCTTTAAATTTGCAATTGGCAATTGAATTGCAATGACAATTGGAAAGCCAATTGAACGCAATTGATGCACTGTCCATTCCCTTGCTGCTTATTGAGCGATTTGGCCGAAAACAATCAGAGTGACATGTGCCAAAATGCAGACAGACAGACAGACAGACAGACAGACAGACAGCAAGCAGCACCAGCAACAAAGCACAACAACAATAACAAGGATAACTCAACAATCGACTTTGATTTATCAATGTCTTAGCGAAGGAAGAACATCAACAACTGCGATTCGATCCGAATCGATTCGATTCGATTCGATTGGATTCGATTCGATTAGGCCAACAGATAGCATGAAGAAGAGCTTAAAGTAAGGCTAAAGTCATTGAAAAGTTGTAAAATGGGGAAGAACTATTACTCTAAATTGAACTGAATATACAAAATACATAACAATTTCCAGCTGAATATAAAAATTGAGAAATTTTTATTTCCAGAATTGAATCATATTTAGATGCCCAAAAACAATATAGGCAACACACAGCAAGCACTAAAAGGTATAAATCGCATGACAAACCCCTCGAGTTTTTGATTAGTTATGGTAGTTTATAGCGCTTGGTATTAGCAAAAGATTGCAACAAGTCTTTCGGCAAGGGGATAGCTTAACGAAGCTAAATGAAAGCATTAACTGCATATTAACAAGTCATTATTTTTTATCATTTTTGGCATGCGTTTTTTGAAAAAAAAAAAAAGATTAGATTTCTTTTGAATTAAGCAAAAGTACGGAAAATCGTAATACATTTTGAATGTTAAATCTAGAAAAGAGGAGTTGAATTGAGTAGCAGCTGTAGAGAAAGTTCATGGATTAGTCTTGGGATCCAAAACGCTTCTGTAAAAATTAATATCTTTAGAATAACTTGTTGTAGAACTAAGATATGATTTTTATAATTACATACGTAAATAAAAATAATAAAAAAACACTGCCATAAATGAAAATACTCGAGTATTGGGACAGTTGTAATAAATTCAAATTTAAAATACGATTTTTGACGGACTTTTCAAACGTTTTGTTTGGTTTACTTTCGCAAAGCTGTAGGAGCATTTAAATATAGTCGAAACTCTTCATGAACTAATGTTTTATTAACTTTCTTTCGCCATTTCTCCATTGCTGCGTTTGTCCCATGGGGCACCTGTAGCCAACCACTCGCGGGACGATGAGACGCACTCTGTGGCGCTATCGGATACAACAACGACGCCCCGTTCACGTCACACCTATGTGGATGATACGTATGGAAATAGTTTGCCGCCCGATCTGTTGGCATTCCCAGCCCGTGTGCCGCCCACCTCGCCCTCAATGCAGTCCTCCCAGTCGAACATACCCGACCAGGTTATCTACGGCATTCGCTCGCCCCCGCCCCTAACAAGTCCCGTCTACGCGCACATGACACCCCATGGAATCTATGGCACCACAACGATTGCGGCAGCCACACACAATGGCTTCATGACCCTCCAGCATCCCAAGTCGCGCAACTTGGCGTTAATTGCGACAGCGAACAGTCGACATCAGCAGCAGCAGCAGATGGCTGCTGCACTGCAGCATCAGCATCAGCAGTCCTCGTCGGCATCCCCCTTTCTGCCAGCACCCGTTGTCTACTCGCCCGCCACTACTGCGGTGGTGATGAAGCAGGGCTACATGACCATTCCGCGCAAGCCGCGTGTCCCCAGTTGGGCTCCAAGCACATCGGGCGCAGCGGCGGCGGCGGCAGCGGCTGCAACCGGATCCCATCATGGCACACAGCTTAGCGAATTTCAATCGCCCACATCTCCCAATCCAAGCGAAACGGGCACCGCCACAACTGCTGAACTCCAGGCGGAACCGGTCTACGATAATTTGGGACTACGAACTACAGCTGGCGGCAACTCGACACTAAATCTGCACAAGGCAACGGGTGGACAGAGCAGCACACAGGGTGCACAACAGCAGCAGCAGCAGCAGCAGCAATATACAATGCGAGATCGTCCACTCCCTGCTACGCCCAGTCTCACCTCGGTGGCATCGGCCGCCAATGCGAGCAAAATCTATGAGCCGATACACGAGCTCATCCAGCAACACCAGGCAATGCAGGCACAACAACAACAGCAGCAGCTGCAGCAGCAGCAGCAACAGCAACTACAACACTTGTACAATTCGGATACGGAGCCCCTTTATGGGGCATCATCACGACATCATGGCATCACGATATTGCCCGGTTCGAGTATTAGTGGCATCGGTGTTGGTGTCGGTCTCGGTTCGCCCTCGTCTGGGTCGCTGGGTGGTGCGAGTGGTGCGGCTGCTTCGCCAACGCATAACAGCGGCGATTCGCCAAAGATAGCAAAGATACCACCAAGGCCGCCGCCGAAGCCCAAGAAGAAAATGTCGGTAACAGCGACACGCAGCGGACAGGGTAGCACAAGTCAGCTGTTCGATGATGAGGGCGAGGATGGCACCGAGGTTTAGTCTAGCAATTGCAAGCAGCGAAAGTGATTGCAATTACAATTAATTCCAATTGCCTTTTTTAGCAACAGCAAATGATGATGATGATGATGAGCATGATGATGATGAGCAAGCAACAGCAGCGACAGCAACAGCAGCAACAGCAGCAACAGCAACAGCAGCAACAGCAACAGCAGCAACAGCAACAATAGCAACAGAAATTAACTAAGACACCGAGCAATAACAGTAACAGTAACAGTAACAGAAGACAGCAGATGGCTAACAGAACGCAAGCATGTTAAAACGCATTCAGTGCATGATCGCTGTTAAGTTGCTACTAGTTGCTCTTAATGTTGATCGCATATTAAGTTGATCAGCAGCAGCAGCAGCAATTAGTTAATAGTCGCTGCTGCTGCTGCTGCTGCTGCTGTTGAGCACGACTCGACATTTCTGTTTCTCGCCCGCGCAATTTGCGTGACTTGTGTGCCAAACCGACTGATGTAGAATTTAGTAATTAAAACCGATGAAAATACGAACCGAAAGAACCACAGCAAAATCCAACAAGACGAACAGGAAATAAGCATATATCAAATATGCAGCATAGGGTGGCGATCAAAAAAAAAGAAGGTAGAAAAGGGACATTTCGACGCTGCATAGTGTGGCAAGCAGCTAAGCTATTTTTTTGAGCAGTTAAAGCCCAAAATGAGTACATATTAGCACAAGAGTATGTAAAAATCCCATTTTAATCATAAATAAACCATATTCTACTCCTAATTTTTTTTGCGTAGATTTAGTTAGTTTGGTACAAAAATGCGTAAGTTACATATATGTATATGTATACAAAATTATATAAAACAAAAAAAAAACATACACACACACACTTAAAGCTAAGCAAAGTATATATAAAGATTATATATATAAATTTAAAAAAAAAAAAAAGAACAAGCCAACAAAAAAAGAAAAATTTTAAATTCAAAACATGTTTACCCAAAAGACGCAACAAAACATTTAAGCAACCAACAAGAAACAAAAAAATAAATAAAAATATCGAAGTCTAAGTAAACCCACTTTACATAATTGCATATTGTTAGAAAATTTTATAAAATTGTAAATTATTAATACATACACATACGAAAATATACATCTAGCGTAAATATATTATATGGCAAGTAATTACTTAGGCATAGATCATACAAGAAAAATCCCACAATATATATATATTTGCATGTATATGTATATACAAATATATGTATGTATATAATATAAATATTTTTTTTTTAGATTTTTTTTTTTAATAAATGAAATGAAATCTGAGCATGATTAATACTAAATACAAGCACTAGTATATGCCTAGAGCCTAAGTGTATTAGTCTTAAATAGTAATGTACTGTTTTGCATTCGCAACTAAAAACAAACAAAACGGAAATTAACAAAAACAAAACAAAACAAAAAAAACATTAATGACGTAAGTGAGATAAATATATACATATATATATTTATAATATATATATAATACATATATGTATATGTGTAACCATATGTATATGTGTTGAGCAAGAGAATATTAATTGCTAGCTATTAAAAAAATATATAAATATATATACACACATAAACTCTAAATAAATTTACATTAAACTATAACAATTACAGTTACAACTAAATACCAATTTAAATGTTTAAACAAGATCATAAGGCGCAAATACAACCGCATATTTGTATGCCTAGGCACTAGCTGTACATGTTTGACTTACACAACACTACACAACGCTACTCAACACTACACTACACGACACTACACACACACTGACTACTAATGCTGTACAACTGCAACAGCCGCAACGTATAAGGTATATTTCTAACAAACAAAACACAATTCAATATATGAGCAAAACAATGTTTAAGAAAATCACTTGATAAACTTAAAGAAAAACAAAAAAAGAAAACGAAAACAAAAACGATATGAAAATAATAGTAATATATGCATAGCTAAAGTAGTTTCAGGTACAGTTGTAAAACTCAATTCCCAAATGATAGCAGCACGAGACACCCTGTGTTGTTGTTTTCCCCCCAACAGCTTCCTCCTCTGCTAACCCAACAGCATTCTAAAAGAGCTTAACAGACACACACACAAAAAAAAACATTCATACATTAACTTCTATATCCTTGTAGGGTCAATTATAGTTTTGTTATGAAGGATACATCTCCGACCCCATATAGTATATATATATATATATATATCATGTCCGTCTGTCTTTTTTTCGGTTTACTCCCATTTTAAATGAGCAGAAATTCGTTAGTTTTGAAGATCAGCAGAAAGATGAGACGAGATAGGCATAGGCATACATATGTATATGCCACCCTTTCAGATAAGATACAAAAATTGAAAATATTCAGTTCACAGCCAGTCGTAAAACTCTACAAGGTTATTTCATCTTCGGCGTGCCAAAGATAACCGATCTTTATTTTTACTTCAAGTTATATATAATTTAAATTGCTGTAAGTGACATAATGCAACGCTCCGAAGCTAGAGACACATACATAGGTAAAGCTCAGTAAAGAATTTCGATAAATATTATTTTACATATGTTAATATTATTTTTATTAAATATACAATATATATAATTATTTTTGTGTATAAACCAAGGCACTAAGTAGTTTAACTGGACCAAGTTAAGCCCATGCGACTAGTGCATTTATTGTGTTTACCGCCACATACTTGCCCCTGAATCCGTACCCACCCCTCATCCATTCTCCTCACCCAACAGCTGCGGCAAAATTTCTTCCAATAAAAAAAATCAAAGCAAAAAGGAAATTTGATTCGCATCAGCATCAAAAAAGCATTAAATATTTTATAAACATTTTTATGAATTTTTTTTTTTTTCAAGTAATAATTTAAATTTAAATGTAATCAATTTTTTTTACACACCAATTTCTTGTGAATTTCGTTTGCAATTTTTTACAAGCGCGCCACAGAATCGAAAGGAAAGATCTCGACAAATGCAAAATAAAAAAAAAAACAAAAAAATAAATATTCTTTTGCAAGCATAAGAATGGTGAATAAATCAGTTGCTAAACTCATAAAAATTAGCAAACAAATCAAAATGCAAAATAACAAGAACAACAAAAACAACAAAAACGAAAACAAAAACAAAAACAAAAACGAAAACGAAAAAACAACAACAAGCTAAAATATAATACATCAATTAATTTTAACACAATTTTAACTAACTGTAATCTGTAATTTGTAATCAATTACGATCGATAAAAAAAGAAGAAAAAACAAAAAAGGGTTCTTATACATAAGTTTCATATTATTTTGCATTGTTTTCCTAACACATAAAATATTAAAATAAAATATAAATATAAATAAAAAGACGAATTAAAAAAAGAAAAAACTGCATTTTTATTTAATAATTGGGGATTTCTTTTTGCATATAGCCATACAAACAAAAAAAAAACAGCAACTTGAAATACTATTTATTCGATCCAGAGATACGATGACAAATTGACTCTGCTGCGTATTCAGTATTCAGTTTTCGTTAAATTTCTTATCTCAATGAAGCCTGCAACTGAATCTGAAACTGGATCTGAGTCCCGACCTGTCGCGACAGCTTTGTGTAAGTCCCTTTCAATGACCGCAAGGATTATGTAACTTTGACGGACAAAACTCGCATTTCGGGAACAGTACGGGCTGAGTTCCAAGCGATTGCTTTGGTATTTGGTTTACCTCGATAATCAGTCAACCGTGGAAACCGGCATTAAGCGCTCGGCCGACTAATATCAGCGCATCATATTTGCCAATAGGTCATGGCGACGGGGTGGCGCGAACTAGGGGCGGTAATTACACAACATTACAAATTTTAATAAATACGCAACAAGCTTTAAAATATGACCAAATTTGTTGCTGAGGGCTGTAACCAGCCCCCATGGCCGAATGGAGCGAGACCTTACCAAAATGCGGTTAAAACGAGGTGCCAGCGCGAATGACAAAGGGTATGGTTATGAAGTTGATGGAGTTGGTGGGGGGGGGGGAAACCAGGGAGAAACCAGCATTAAGCTTTAAGCATCAGCAGCAGCAACCGCAGCGATACAAATGCGCATAAATTCATTTTGAAATCCATATTTTGCATGACACAAATTTTACGACTACCACGACCCGAGTACATACACAGATTTGTATGTATATATATATGTGTGTGTGGTTGGGTGTGGGTGTGTGGGTGTGTGGGTGTATGTGTGTGCATGTGTGCGTGTGTGTGTGTCTGTGTATGAAGAGCATGATAATCAAAGTTTACTGCTTATAATTTGGCGATGCAGCAGCAAAAGTGCCGCTGGGCGTCGACCATTTTATGAATGGCAGCTGTGCGACGCTCTACACCCAGTGCTCCCTGTGCGATTTGGGGCATATGTATGTGAGTTTGTTGGGCAAATATTCCACAGATTTGGCAAGTGTGTTTTACATGTTAAACGCCAGAGCGGTTAAAGATCGGACCGCACACAAAACGGTAATTAATACTTCAGCTAAGTATTTTCAAACTTGAAAGCAAGTTGAGCAATACCAGCAGCAGCAGCAGCAGCAAAGACAGCAATATACAGCAGGACTGTCCATATCCCTCGCTCGCTCGCTCGCTCCTCCAATCCAAACTTAGTGTTGCCTACTTTTGAGGGCAATGCGCAAATTACTGAAGTTGTGGCAGCAACAGAAGCAGAAGTTTGGCCGAAAACACAAAACTGTTGCTGCTGCCAACTTATTGAAAACGCTTTGCAAACTTACGCTAATAATGAAATATTTTGTTCAGAGTCCATGCGCAGAGTATTATAAGTCGTTACTTTCCCAACCCAACTTCATCTCTTTCAGAATAGAGCTTCTTTTTGACTCAACTTGCTAAAGTTGCAGTTAGATCGGTTGATTTTTTTTTAAGGCTCACAACAAAGATCAAATTTCCACCTCAGCACGTAAAATAAATTTCAATGATTTAAATCAATTTCAACTGTTCAAATAATTTTGTCTTTGAAATGGGGCAAGTTATGTCCGATTATTTATATATTCTCAATTGCTGAAAAAATAAAAAATAAAGTACAAGTAGAATAGTTTTTTTGTTTTTTCAAAATACCTGATGCGTTAGGAATACTTTATGTTAATTTTAACATTAATGTTATTGATAACAGCGCAGAGAGCGCTGTTAGGAGGCAGCAGTCCAAAAAAGAGACGCTGTTGATCGGAGATCAGCTGATAAGGCCCGGCTTAACATAACCCACACAAACACATACTATGAAGAGCGTGTATTTGAAGTTATTCTCCCGGTAGATCGTTTAACTAAACATTTCTGTTCGCCTGTTATCTGAGTGGGGGAACAATACGAAAACTCGAAGAAAAAAGCGTTCACATGTGAAATATTGATTTTTATTTGCATTGCAATGGTTAATTAGTATTAGTATACTTTCAGGCAGTTCGATTTAAATGCTAAATTGAAAAGAAATATTTGCATACTGAAAATGTAGGTGGGCGAATTCTTCCTTCCTTCTTTATCCTCCAATAAAAAAAGCACTTGGGTTTTTTTCGGTTTAACTTTATATTTATTTTTCACTTTAAAAGATTTTGCACTTGCACTTCTCTTGTTGGTTTATTCTTACATACTTTATTTTAATTTTAACATTAAAGTTATTGATAACAGCGCAGAGGGCGCTGTTAGGAGGCAGCAGTGCAAAAAAGAGACGCTGTTGATCGTAGGCTATGTTAAGCCCAAAAGAGATTATTATTCTCCAGGTAGATCGTTTAACTAAACATTTCTGTTCGCCTGTTACTTTCAGTGGGGGAACAATACGAAAACTCGAAGAAAAAAGCGCTCACATGTGAAATATTGATTTTTATTTTCATAGCTATTTCGTATTACTATATTATATTTATACAAATTCTGGCCTAAAAATCGTCATATGGGCATAGGTCGAAACTTCGAAATGCCATAACTTCGTCAAAACTCAACTTAGATTAAAAAGGGAGGGCTTTTTGATCATGGTTTTGACCCTTAATCAATCCTACACTTAATGTTGAAAACGTGATTTTGAGTCGGAAGACAAGTAAAAATTATAGCCTGAAAATCCATACAGCCATACATGGGCATAGGTCGAAACTTCAAAATGCCATAACTTCGTCAAAACTCAACTTAGATTAAAAAGGGAGGGCTTTTTGATCATGGTTTTGACCCTTAATCAATCCTACATTTAAAGTTGAAAACGTGATTTTGAGTCGGAAGACAAGTAAAAATTATAGGCTGAAAATCGGTATATCGCTATGTGGGCATAGGTCGAAACTTCGAAATGCCATAACTTCGTCAAAACTCAACTTATTTTAAAAAGCAAGGGCTTTTTCATCATAGTTTTTCACCTAAATCAATCGTACATTTAAAGTTGAAAACGAGATTTTGAGTCGGAAGACAAGTAAAAATTATAGCCTGAAAATCCATATATCCATACATGGGCATAGGTCGAAACTTCGAAATGCTATAACTTCGTCAAAACTCAACTTAGATTAAAAAGGGAGGGCTTTTTGATCATGGTTTTGACCCTAAATCAATCCTACATTTAAAGTTGAAAACGTGATTTTGAGTCGGAAGACAAGTAAAAATTATAGCCTGAAAATCCATACAGCCATATATGGGCATAGGTTGAAACTTCGAAATGCCATAACTTCGTCAAAACTCAACTTAGATTAAAAACGGAGGGCTTTTTGATCATGGTTTTGACCCTAAATCAATCCTACATTTAAAGTTGAAAACGTGATTTTGAGTCGGAAGACAAGTAAAAATTATAGCCTGAAAATCCATATATCCATACATGGGCATAGGTCGAAACTTCAAAATGCCATAACTTCGTCAAAACTCAACTTAGATTAAAAAGGTAAGGCTTTTTGATCATGGTTTTGACCCTAAATCAATCCTACATTTAAAGATGAAAACGTGATTTTGAGTCGGAAGACAAGTAAAAATTATAGCCTGAAAATCCATACAGCCATATATGGGCATAGGTTGAAACTTCGAAATGCCATAACTTCGTCAAAACTCAACTTAGATTAAAAACGGAGGGCTTTTTGATCATGGTTTTGACCCTAAATCAATCCTACATTTAAAGTTGAAAACGTGATTTTGAGTCGGAAGACAAGTAAAAATTATAGCCTGAAAATCCATATATCCATACATGGGCATAGGTCGAAACTTCAAAATGCCATAACTTCGTCAAAACTCAACTTAGATTAAAAAGGGAGGGCTTTTTGATCATGGTTTTGACCCTAAATCAATCCTACATTTAAAGTTGAAAACGTGATTTTGAGTCGGAAGACAAGTAAAAATTATAGCCTGAAAATCCATATATCCATACATGGGCATAGGTCGAAACTTCAAAATGCCATAACTTCGTCAAAACTCAACTTAGATTAAAAAGGTAAGGCTTTTTGATCATGGTTTTGACCCTAAATCAATCCTACATTTAAAGTTGAAAACGTGATTTTGAGTCGGAAGACAAGTAAAAATTATAGGCTGAAAATCGGTATATCGCTATGTGGGCATAGGTCGAAACTTCGAAATGCCATAACTTCGTCAAAACTCAACTTATTTTAAAAAGCAAGGGCTTTTTGATCATAGTTTTTCACCTAAATCAATCGTACATTTAAAGTTGAAAACGAGATTTTGAGTCGGAAGACAAGTAAAAATTATAGCCTGAAAATCCATATATCCATACATGGGCATAGGTCGAAACTTCAAAATGCCATAACTTCGTCAAAACTCAACTTAGATTAAAAAGGGAGGGCTTTTTGATCATGGTTTTGACCCTAAATCAATCCTACATTTAATGTTGAAAACGTGATTTTGAGTCGGAAGACAAGTAAAAATTATAGCCTGAAAATCCATATATCCATACATGGGCATAGGTCGAAACTTCAAAATGCCATAGCTTCGTCAAAACTCAACTAAGATTAAAAAGCGAGGGCTTTTTGATCATGGTTTTGACCCTAAATCAATCCTACATTTAAAGTTGAAAACGTGATTTTGAGTCGGAAGACAAGTAAAAATTATAGCCTGAAAATCCATACAGCCATATGTGGGCATAGGTCGAAACTTCAAAATGCCATAACTTCGTCAAAACTCAACTTAGATTCAAAAGGGAGGGCTTTTTGATCATGGTTTTGACCCTAAATCAATCCTACATTTAAAGTTGAAAACGTGATTCTAGGTCCGAAGACAAGTAAAAATTATAGCCTGAAAATTAATTGAATTTAAAACAAAAACAAAAAAAAATCCGTATCAGCAATGTTGACAATGTTGGTTGATTCTCTGCTGAAAGTATTGGGCGAACAGAAACGCAAGATGATTGCTTATTGCTTGTCTGCCCTTCGTGCTCCTTTTGCTGACAATTCCGCACACGCGGAGAGCGCGTGCTGAGCTTTTGAGCGCAGTGTTCAGCTCACTCTCTCATCTCATCACAGCTGTCAGCCAACCAATGGCAGCACGGTTCGGAGTTCGTTGCTCCCATTTAATTAAACAGAGAGAAGATCGAAATCATCTGCTGAGCACATTCTGTTCGCCTGTTACTTTCAGTGGGGGAACAATACGAAAACTCGAAGAAAAAAGCGTTCACATGTGAAATATTGATATTTAATTGCATAGCATTGGTTAGTTAGTATTAGTATACTTTCAGGCAGTTCGATTTAAATGCTAAATTGAAAAGAAATATTTGCATACTGAAAATGTAGGGGGGCGAATTCTTCCTTCCTTCTTTATCCTCCAATTAAAAAGGCACTTGGTTTTTTTTTGCGTTACTTTTATGGATACAAACATAGTTAAGAGCTTAACTTTTTAGCAATGAAAGGGAAATCTTTCAAACTATTGAGTGTGCGTTAAATGCAAAGATAAAGATGCCTTTTTGACTTTAAGTGATAAGTGCACTCAAATACAGATTTAATATACTCTCAGGGGGTGGGGGGGACGGACAACGAAGGAGCTGCTGGATCAATTTGTGCCACCCATTTTAATCTACAATAATCTCAACACTTGCAAAACTACTCGGATCAAGTTGCGAAACTTTTAATAGCTGGCCCCGACTCGTTTAATCATGTTTGGGAGTTTAATGCAAAGAGCTAGGAGTGTATGCGTGTGGTCCTCTATCCAGCAACTGCACCTTTCCTCCGCCACCAGATCAGCAGCCACTCGCTATCGATGTGCCTCATTACATGCAACTTAAGGGGCAAAATGTAAAACTTATATTCAAATCAACTTTTCGCAAAGCTTTTCCATAATGTTACCGCTACACGTAAGACGCTTGTGCTCCTGGGTGTGTGTCTGTTTGTGTGTGAATGTGTGTGTGGGTGTGTGAGGGTAGAGGTCGTGCGCCTAAAAGTGTGCTGCTTCTTTTTGGACAGCGTGTTGCCCCAAAAACTTTGACATTTCGCCTTAAAGACACAAACCTTAAGCATGCCACACACACACACACACACACACACACACACACCCACACACAAATAAAAGAAGAAAAAACAGCGAGAGAAAAAGTGCAAACTCAAAAATAACAAGAAGAAGCAGATGATGGGTAACAAAAGTGAACTAAATGAGAGCTCAAGCAGCAGCAGCAGCAGCAGCAGCAGCAATGTTGATGGCAGTGGAGAGAGGGGTTGTGACGGTAATGTGGCGCGTCGCAACTTTATCTACAAATTGGACAGTTTGTCAGTTCAAAGACTTTTTCATAAACTAGCGTAACTTTTCGTGTTGCGCTCTCAAAATGAAAACGAACAAAAATATGGTAACAGAAACACAATAACAACAGTAGCTGTAAGAGTTGCGAAAGTATTTTTTAGTGCACATTTCATAGATTTACAACTTTATAGAGAAACATAACAGCAACAACAGCATATCGATTTCCCTGCGAACTCTTCTTGAGTTGTTTCCCTCTCTACTCAAGAGCACGCAGCAACCCGCAACACATTAGGGCATTTGTTACTTCGGATTTAATTTCGATCGGCCAGCCTGTGATGAAGAGTATCTTTTGTCATTGCCTTGAGATCTTTTGAGTCATTAGTGAAATCTCCTAAAAATTTGTAAGGATTAGAACTGTTATTGTCCAAAGAAATTCTTATTTTTCAGCAACATTCTTTGTATACAATTTAAAATATTAATTTGAATTCTTATCAGGTTTGGCGCCAACGCGTTCTTTCTTTTTCGTCAGGCAAAGGAGCACTGCTTCAGCCAAACCAGGTTCGGATTTAAGCTTTTTCAGTTCCTAATTCAGTCAAATTGGCGAACGGCGGCAGCAATTAAATAAATATAAGAATTTCCGTTCAGGCAGCGAAACGCGGGCATGCAGACTGTCGGCGACAGGGAGCGAAGCGGTGCGGGGGATGGTAGGAAGTTGGGTGGAGTTCACTGAATGGGCCTCTTCAACTTCGGTTGGTGGGTCAGACAGACGGTCACTCATTGCACTTTATGCGTTAAAAATAAATTCTCAAGTGCTTTTGTGTGCCAGCAAACGCCGACGGCGACGGCGACAGCGACGGCGACGGCGACTGTGACGTCAACAGCAAAGGCGGCTCCTTTTGGGTATGCAACACTTTTTTGTATTCACCAGCTTCTGTTCTGCTTATGCGTGTGTGAGTGCGAGTTTGAGTGTGTTTTGTGTGTTGAGTGCCACTTGCCAACGTTTTTATGTGTGTGCAGCTCTTTGGCTTTTGGCACACACACACACACACACACACACACCACACACAGGCACATTAACACATTACACTTGTGTGTGCAGACGCGCCACTTGAATTGTTGTTTAAAAATGATTAAAAGCTCAAAAGGAAAAAAGTAATAACGGCAAACTTTAAATAACAAATGACATGGACAAGTCTACTGTGAATGATAGAAGCGATACATACCCCGCATATCCAGCCAAATGATATGTTCCATTCAAAAGCGACAACACCGAGGCTAGACTGTGCTAGACTTAAAAGTATTAAAATGCAAACTATTAGTTTCAAACAGCCGACCAGAAAAACATGTCTAACTCAGACACACCCTTACTTAGTTTCCAAGGACATTTCACTGGTAGAGCGAACGGAAATGAGTCGACAAACTAAAGTTCTTGGTTTCTCGGAAACTACAAGCATGATTTTGATGTCCTTTGTCCAATTCCCATGCCATGTTTGCAACCAAGTTTTTGACATAGGACTCGACAATATTATGTCTTATTTATTGTGTTTTTTTTCGAGTTTATTTCAGCTGCTTGAAGGACTTTCGTCATGGGTTAAGTTTTATGTTTTAATCGGCATGCTAAGGACTCTTGCTTATCCAGAAGACATACGAATAGTCTTGTAAATTGTGATGACATGAGACATTTTTTAATTAATTTAATAACCCCTTAAGATTCCTAAGAATAGTCAGTGTTATAGATTAAAACTCAAATCTATAAATTATCAATCACTCTGTAATCAATATTTATTAATAGTATAATTTAATTGTATTTGTAAAGTACTCGTGCAGTAAGCTAAGCATTGCAAAACAAAATATGTGACGATACATTCCATAGCTAAATATTTTAGGCAGATGATATGTGGGATAATCCACAATAAGAGACTCAACTTGAATTGGTTTAACATTATAAATGTAAATTGAAAAATTAAATGCCAAAAACGTATAAGCTGTATATTTATTTTGATTTTATTCCTTCTATAGCGTATGCACCCCCACTTTTTGCAGATCCTTTTGAGCTAGTCCGAGTTACCCGTTGCAACCGTCAACAATTTTCGTGGGCTCAAAGTATATGAAGTCGGGACGGATGTGGAGCTGAAGTAGCTGGGGAGAATGAACCTACCACAGAATCCACCCCCGACTCACCGCAGGATCAGCGGTGCAAAATGAGTGCCACTTGCCGCTTGTCGCGCGGCCAACCGACTATATAATTTACAAGCCATGTAGGACAAAATTCCGCACAGTGCTTCGAATGTTAGCCTTATTGTTTTTAATTACTTATGTATTTTTAGACTGTTTCTAACCTTGGCAAATCTCTATCATATTCTTGAGGAAGTCAAGAATCTTCCAAATATTTAAAAAAAAAAAAGAAGAGCACTGTTTGGCTATACTAATCAAAAAACAACAAGACAACGCAAATAAGTCTCGTTCCACTGTGCAGTGGCAGCTTTTGTTGCCGTTTGTGGCACGTGTGCGAATCATTTAGTGTTTCATATGCTTAAAATGCTTTTGTGCATTGCTGCACCTGTTCATTATTCCTTCCAGTTGCAACCGTCCCTCTTGTGGTCTTTCCCCAAATAACACTCATCCTGCCCACAACCCTTGCGAAGGGCATTGCAGGCATTTTTATTGTCTTCTCATTTCTTATATTTAAATATTTATGCGTGCAAGCAAAAAAGAAATTGTTTATATGTATCTTTTGGAAGAAAAAACATATTTAGGATTTTTTGCCCTTTTCTATGAAATATGTGAAGGCATACATTTATGACCCCAAAATGTGTACCATTTAATACCATTCTTAATAAGTACCAACAGCCGATTTAATATAGTCAATTGCTTGAACTGTGCGCACCGATAAGCATTAAATATTAAACCATACATTACCATATCTATATATGCGCGGGTATGTAATGACTGAGTTCTTTCAATGGCATGGTTATCATTCTTGATTCATTTTGATGATCTAGCGAAGCTTAGAAAATTACCGTTACGCTATAAAAAAAAATAGGAATGATTATGCAACATGTACATTTTTATTCAAAATTAACAATATAATTTCCAAATTTTCCCTCAAGATAAGAACATTTTTCATAATCTGAATACGTATTTTTTTAGTTTTAGATTAATCAAAAATATTTGTTTCTTTTTGACTCAACTTGCTAAAGTTGCAGTTAGATCGGTTGATTTTTTTTTAAGGCTCACAACAAAGATCAAATTTCCACCTCAGCATGTAAAATAAATTTCAATGATTTAAATCAATTTCAACTGTTCAAATAATTTTGTCTTTGAAATGGGGCAAGTTATGTCCGATTATTTATATATTCTCAATTGCTGAAAAAATAAAAAATAAAGTAGAAGTAGAATAGTTTTTTTGTTTTTTCAAAATACCTGATGCGTTAGGAATACTTTATGTTAATTTTAACATTAAAGTTATTGATAACAGCGCAGAGAGCGCTGTTAGGAGGCAGCAGTGCAAAAAAGAGACGCTGTTGATCGGAGGCTATGTTAAGCGCAAAAGAGATCAGCTGATAAGGCCCGGCTTAACATAACCCACACAAACACATACTATGAAGAGCGTGTATTTGAAGTTATTCTCCCGGTAGATCGTTTAACTAAACATTTCTGTTCGCCTGTTATTTGAGTGGGGGAACAATACGAAAACTCGAAGAAAAAGCTCTCACATGTGAAATATTGATTTTTATTTTTAGATTAATCAAAAATGTTTGTAATCATCCGCGTAAAATTGTACTTAAGCAATTCTATCCTGACTATAGAATTTCATATTTTATCCGCAGAAAACTGGATAATGTTTGTACTTATTCACATCACAGAAAAAGGAAATACATTGAAATCATTTTTGTAGTTTTGTGCACAAAGGACAGGCAAAGGGAACCATGCTGATCAGGAATTGACAAACGATGTTTTCCAATCAGTAGTCGTTCAAAATACTGTGTTCTCAACTTTTATTTTATCCAAATATATAAAAACGTGTCAAACATATAAAGTATTTATATTTTAATCGGAAATTGTAGTCAGTAAGGGTTAAAACACAAGTAAATTTGTTGAAAATATTTTACTAAACTTTGCTCTCTCTATTTATGTATGTATTATCTATGTGCGGGTGAATATAGCAAGCTATAAAATTGTATAAGCTTCACTATAGAAATAATTAGAAAAAAAAAAAAAATCTGGCATTCGATCTATTTACAAATTCGAAATTAGAATTAACCTGAATATAAAACTGTGAGTTGAATTTAATTCTAACTTTGCTAATAGGAATATTTCGATCTAATCAATCTAGCTGTATCTGTAAATGTGGCAGCAATAATTATGTCTTCAAACCGTGAGTTCTCGACAGCTTTCGCCAACCTGGAGAGCTCTCTCCATATCGTTGGATGGTTCTTCGGTTAACAGAAGTCCTAGGCCAATTGTAAACTGTTTGATCTGGACTCGAACAAAATGATATTGCTTACGCAACTGCAGTCGTATTGCTTAAATCGCTACAAATGTTCCACTTAGTTCATAGATGAAGTGCTAAAGTAATCAATGCGAGATGATAATTGTTAAGATTGCCTTCAAATGCAAATAACTAATGACTATCCTTTCGGAAGTCGCCCTGACATTTCAGAGGCTGAATGCGGCCCCATTAAAGTAAATATTAAATACGTCATAGCCATGGACACAATCCATCAGATGTATTGACCATGGAATACATTTGTATTGGTTTTGGGCGCCTAATCTCATATTTCTTCCATTTAAGTTACTGTTACAATAGTTGTGTTCATTTTTTGAATATAATTATAAATCGTTAAATATATATATATATATATACGTATATACATTTCGCTTGTTAGTGTAAGAAAAAAGCAAAAAAAAAAAAAAGAAAACAGAAAACATAACAAGTTTTAGTTTTTGTTTTTTTTTATTATTTTTTTAAGCTTTTATGTTTCCTTCCTGTTTCAGTTTCTAACTATACATAAAAGTATGTATGCGTGTGTGTGTGTGTACATGTTTGTTGTATGTGTGTATGTGCATGTATGCACAAACAAATTCTTCGCACTTTTCTATATGACAATCTTAAGACTGTTCTGTGTCTGTGTGTATATATGCCTGTGTCTGTATGTGTATGTGTGTGTGTGTGTGTGTGTATAATGATAATCATGATTGATGTTTTAAACCGAATTAAGGTCCTCTGGAGACACCCACATAAGGAATCATAAGGATGATTCAACCAACTCTCTCCTTTGTCATTCTTTTCTTCCGATTGTTGTTGTTAATAGTGTTTTTTTTATTTATGTTTGTTGTTGTTGGTGTTGTTCTTTAAAGAGTTAAGCTTATTGCTGTTCTTCTGGTTGCTGTTGTAACGTTTGTTGTAGTTGCAGTTGCAGTTGCTGTTGTGGTTTTTGTTTTTGTTGTTGTTGTTGTTGATATCGTAGCAGTCTTTTTTGCTTGGTCGCTTTTAAGACGCTGCCATAGCCGACACTGGCGCAGACGGCGCTGACGTCTCATGCGAATCGAGATGATTGAGCTGCTGTTGCTCCTCCTCGGCACGCAGCTTGGCTGCCTCCTTCTCCTGCAGCTGTGCCTCCAACTCCTCGATATTGCGAAAGATGCGAGCGTATTGGAAGCGTTGCTGGCACTTCAGCTTATAGTCCTCCGCCTCCTTCTCGCAGTCACCAAACACATCGCCGTCCCGCAATGCCGTATAGATCATGATTGCCTCCTACACAAAAGATATAAAGATTAGGAACAAAGCAAGAGTTTAATTGATGTTTGATCTTGCACACTATTTAATACGCACCTCTAATCGCAACTTGCTTAGATTAAAGCCGGTAATGAGCTTGATTGCTGCGTCCTTTTTGCTGGGATCCAGCTCGTAAAGGCCACGTGCGCCTTCGTATAAATGCAATATGGAAGAAGCATGATGCTTGGCAATGAATTCATCGTTCAGCTGCTGTGGCGTCTTGGTGCCTATCAGTTCTTTGGTGGCCTTATCCAGCACCTTTTGCACGTGCACGTTGAACGGCTGCTGCTTTTGGGCGCTGGTCAGCGCCTTCATGAAGCGTATAATACAGCTATGTAGCATCGGATGCGTCGGATTCAAGGCCCGCGCACGCTGTATCGATTGCAGCATTAACAAAATCTTATTCTTCCGAATGTAAACCTCGAAGGCCAGTAAATGCGTCGCACTGAACTCTTTGGCTAATTGCTGCAGCGGCTTTAGAAACTCAATGGCCTTCTCCAGTGGCTCATCGGTCCGCTCCAGTTTCTCCGGTATTAGCTCATCCAGTTGTGGGGCATCGGGATCGGATTCCTGATTGGCCTGCTGCTTCGATTTCTGATGTTGTTCACGCTTCACCTGCGCCTGCGCTGCCTGTGCGCTCTCCAACTCGGCTTTCTTCTTGGCCTTGCGCTGTTTACTGCGCAGCTTCTTCAGCTCCGATGGCGGCAGGTTCTCTGCAAATTGAACATACAATATACATCTGTCTTCCTGCGTTCTTCTGTTTGATTTATGTGCGTTCACTCATTTACTCACCGATATCAATTTCCTCAATCGTTGTCTCTGATTTGAGTGGCTTGTCGTACAAGTGAATGTAGACCTCGATGGCGCACCTGGCCGCCTTGAAGTAGAACGGATGACGACGCAGCACATCCTCCAAACGCAATAGACCCACGTACGCGCGCAGCGTCATCTTGCGCATGCAATACGTGTGAAAATCGAACTGATCCTCAATGATCTCAGCAAAATGACGATCCACCTCGTGGCACTTCTTTAGCGCATCGCCCCAACGCCCCGTGCGCTGAAAGGCCATAGCGCATTCCGTTTGAAACCACATACACTGCATCTCATTCAGATTATCCATGGGGGAGACGCCCTCGCGCGTAAACTTGGCGCACACCTCCTCCGCCTCAATCACCATATCCGCACGCAGCATGTATTTGGCGCACTTCGAGTTGATGTAGCTGCAAAAGATAGATCACATTATTGCATGTGTGTATGCATATATGCATGTCGTATGTCGTACCGATCCGCCGTGTCCATGCTCTGTGCCTCCTCAAGCCAAACGTATGCCTCGACCGGATCACCGGCATGCTTGAAGATGCGACCCTTCGTGATGAGGAGCTCAATCAGCGTTGGTGTATGATCGATGGCCGCGTTGATGTACTCCAAGGCACGATCTGTATCACGCATATAATCATAGTGCTGCGCTAGAAAAAGCGCCGTCCAGACCAACGCCGAGGCCGGTTCGACGACCACACCAGCATCGGCATCTTCGCGCGAAAAGTGGCCGGAACGCGTCAGATTCTCAAAGTACTGCAGCGTCAAGGACTCAATAACGGCCGCCTTGTCTGCCTCCTGATGCAGTGTACGCACATTAACAAACAGCGGCGGTACACCCTTGCGTAGGCCACGACGCAAATACTCATCGGCAACCACACGAAACTCGTCGCCGGTGGCAATATTCAGGGGCAGGCGACGTGGGCAGAGGGCGTGCGGATATTGCGCCTGGAACTCGCGATAAACGGCGACAATATCGCTGGAACTGCTAACACGACGCGCAGCCATATACTGCTCATAGTAGAGCACATTCTCCGGATTGCGACGGATGAGTGACTCAAAAATGGGCACAGCCATCTCGTGCTGATTCAGCTTAATATACAAATCGCCAAAGGTTTCGCGCACAGCCAGTTTGTCGACGATTTGCAGCTCGTACTTGAGCAGATGATCGAGAGCCTTGTGCAGATGCGACGATTCGATGAGTATCTGGTTCTGGTACAGCAACAGCTCCGAATGGCGATAGTCGTGGGGCTCCTATTCGAAAAATTTTATCAAAATGATGAGTGGTGAGCAGAGCCAGAGTCATATTAAATGTGTCACGATTCACTTACAATCGACGTCTGCGACTGGCTAAACGTCTCGAGCATGTTGTTGGCCATCTCGTAGTCGCCCAGAAGATGATAGCTCATGGCGAAGCCAATCCACGAGGCGTGCTGCGAGGGACGCAGCGCGAACAGATGATGGCGCGTCTCCTTGTATCCCTCAAGGTCGCGCATTTGTATTTGCAGCAGCGACAGATCCTTCAATATCTGCAGATTATCCTTCTCCCATTTCAACGCATTGCGATAGCACTTAATCGCCTCATCATACTTTTTGTCACTGCGCTGCAGCAGGCCATACACATGCCAGCAAACATGAGAGCGCAGATCATTACGTAGACCCAGGCGCACATACTTGTAGGCCTCGTCGCGGCGACCCAGTCCGTTCAACGTTAGGCCCTTCATGGCCAGAGTCTCGCCGTGTTCCGTGAACTTGGGATTTGAGAGTATCTGCTTGGCCAGCTTGAGACCGTTTTTGTACTGCTTCATTTCGTAGCATTTCTGTGGGGAATGACAATTAATTATTATATATTTATTTATAAATCAAAAATTGCTTGTGGCGTGTTCTTTAAAGGTGATTGGATTGAATTGAATGACGGGAGTTGTGGTCTTCTTCTTCTTGAAAGTGAATAGAATGGTGAAGTTAATCTGATGTATTTTTGCTTGCAATTTAGAGCAGCACTCTTGTGGATAATATTGTAGATATTGGTCTTCCTTGCGAGACAGAGTCTCAAATATGAAATACCGAATAAAAAACAACATAGCATGTACATATATATATATATATATATATTTAACAATTTGATGGACATCCTTGACTTTGAGAAATTACAATTTTTGTAATAATGCTCTCAAATTAACAAGTGACAGTGTTTTGTGGAAATTGATCAAATGTCGATTAATTGTGTGATCAAGCGAACTAATAATTACCAATCAGCGTAAAAAGCCCGCCCGACCAACCAACTAACCCCTCTCGTCACCCGGCCCGCTTGTTCTATTCAATCGAAGTTTGAGGTTATGCGACGAGCTTAACAACAAAAACAGACAATTGTTTTTGCATAGGCGAAACCATTTTGGGGTAAAGAGTAGCAACCTTTACTTGCACATTACTAATTTCACTTAGAATCGTAACCAGTGATTTCCATTGGTGTTGTTTTTCTGTAATGCCAAAAATAGGCGCAACGAAAAAGCACATGATAACCTGTGTGTGCGTGTGTGTAAGTGTACTTGTATGTGGGTACGTGTGTATGCATGACAGCAGTAGTTGAAAATGTAGCCGGCGATTAGGAGATTGCAGATGGAGATAGTTATTACACATATATATATCTGTATTTGTGGGCTTACCAGTAATTTACGGAAGAGCGCAGCCTCCTTGGGCGGCAGTGGTTCGCTGGAAGGCATCTTCGAAGTTTGCTGCTGCTACTGCTGCTTCTTCTTCTTCAGCTGCTACTTTTGCACCGGATTGAAAATTCTTCCGTTCGCTAAGAGAGGGAGCTATTATTGTTATAAGTGTAATTACTACAACGCGCGATTATAATATTTAGCCCAGGCACACCGCATAAAAAAAAAAACACACACACACGGCGTTAAAAATATATATATATATATATATATTTTCTATGGGTAAAATATACCGCGAGCACGAGCAAAATTTCGTCTTGACGGTGAGACAGCAACATTAACGCAATATACTCAAGCAGCATGTGTTCGCGCACCGATTTGAATGGCAATTGGGGCGATTCGATTTATATCATTTGCACAGAATTCAGTTTGTCAGTTAGACTCAACGGTGCCGCATATTTGCTAGATTCATTGCAATACTTACTTTTTAATTAATTTAATGGTCAATTTGATTTTATAAATTGTTCGTGTCGGTCCGCACAGGCACTGGGATCACAGCTGTGTGCCACTGTCCAAGTGGAAAGAAGCAGCTGCAACAGCGGGCAAGCACTCGTTATGTAAAACGTTTGAATTATTACTTAAACGAAATTTAATGAGTTAATGTGAGACTGCCAGTCTAAATATTTAATGTATAAACGCTATCACACACGTTCCTTTGCTTCGTATATTTCCAGACTTGTCGAAAAGTTCACTTTATATGTGCTCACCCAAGCTGGCATCAGCTGTCAAAGCAGAAATAGCATATCGATAATGCTCTGCTCGAATATCGAAACATTATATGTGCTCACCCAAGCTGACATCAGCTGTCAAAGCAGAAATAGCATATCGATAATGATCTGCTCGAATATCGAAACATTGCCTAAAAATATCGATATCGAAGGAAGATATAACCGTTTTGGAGCAATTCCGGAGTAAATAGTAATATGAATTCTTTGGCCAGACTTGGGAGCTATGTTTGCCAAAGTGTGCAAATCGCCGGCTGCGGCGTGAGTCCCACTAATATAAATATTATATTATAAACATATAAATATATATATTTACATCTATTTGATTTTTGCAGGTGCAGCAAGTGCGTACAAAATACGCCGACTGGCGAATGATTCGTGATGTGAAACGGCGCAAGTGCGTCAGCGAGCATGCCAAGGAACGTTTGCGGGTAAACTCGCTACGCAAGAACGACATATTGCCCATTGAGCTGCGTGAGGTGGCCGACGCAGAGATTGCCGCCTTCCCAAGGGATTCATCATTGGTTCGTGTGCGAGAACGTTGCGCACTTACGTCACGTCCGCGCGGAGTGGTCCACAAATATCGTCTTAGTCGAATCGTGTGGCGTCACTTGGCGGACTACAACAAGCTGTCGGGTGTACAGCGTGCTATGTGGTAGAATTAAGCAGTTTCGTTTCATTTAGCATTGTGACAAGCCATACAAATAAATATATAAATTTAATTGAATAGCTCTGGCACAGCTGTTTGGATCGCCTATCGGCTTTCGATAACGATAGGCTGTCGGCAGCTCAGTTTGTTTACTTAAAAATGAGCAGCAGGTCAAGCAAAGTAAGCAATAAGTGCCACAAGACCACAGGGAAGTCGCTTAATTTGGTTGAGTTTAGTTTTCTGGATCACAAGGCGACGCTCCGCGGGTTGCTACTGACGAAAGGCCGCCATCAGCTGAGCCTCGTCGAGAACGATTCAGATTTCTGGAGGTTTGTCAACAAATATGAATCCATGCTGCGTAGCATTGGGCAGCCGGTGCTGCCGCCGCTGCTCACCAATTTGGAGAACACACAGCCGCAGCCATATCACAAGGGCAAGCACCTCTCACTGCGGCTGGACGAGGAGGCGCTACGGCGTGACAACAGCGGCAGTAGCAGCGATGAGCTGCAGTCGCAATTTCTGCAGTTGGTGCTTATCTACCTGGACTTTAAACAAAAGGAAAAATTCAATCGTATTAAGAAATTGCGTCAGGCCCAACGTGCGCTGCCTATTGCACGCTTCAAGAAGGATTTGCGCAGCTCGCTGGACGCGTCGCGTGTCCTCATTGTTGCCGGCGACACGGGCTGCGGCAAGTCCACGCAGGTGCCACAGTTTCTCTACGAGTTCGGCTATCGCAGCATAGGCAAGTTGAACATAATAAATCATATTCAACTCTACGCAGATTAACAAATTAGATCTACCGCATTTCTGAAAATGAAACAAAGGTATATCAATTAAATTTATTCGTGATATGTTTTTTGCTATACGAGCTAATCCCTCAGTTTGAAAGCCATCTTCATCCATCGGTTTGTCATGGCTAAAATACGAATTCTTTCATTCCTAATCACTTAGAAGTATCACATTGCAATCCTCTCTTTTTGATAGCCTGCACCCAACCACGTCGTCTGGCCTGCGTATCGCTATCAAAGCGTGTGGCGCACGAGCTGCTGGATGACTATGGCAGCAAGGTGGGCTTCCAGATCCGCTTCGAGCGCAACAAGACGCAGAGAACACACATTTTGTTTATAACGGAAGGATTGCTGTTGAGGCAGTTGGCAGTGGCCGCCAATCTGGAACAGTACGATGTACTCATTTTGGATGAGATCCATGAGCGCAATCTCTTTGGTGATTTCTTGCTGGGCGTGACAAAGTGCCTGCTGCGCGCAAAGCCGGAACTGAAGCTTATACTTATGTCGGCCACCATCAATGTGGAGCTGTTCCATGGCTTCTTCAAGGAGGAGGGCGCACGCCTGCTGCAGGTGCCCGGAAGACTGTTTCCTATCAAGCTGCGCTACATGCCGCCCCCGGCGCTGGAGCTAAAGGCGGGACAGGCCACAGCCACGGGCAGCAAGCGTTCGCAAGGTGCACGTTTCGATCCGGCGCCTTTTGTTCAAGTGCTCTCGCTCATCGACCAACAGTATCCGAGTGCGTAGCAATATCCCATTTAAATATCGTATACTCAATCTCAATCTTTATCTTTCAGCCACGGAGCGTGGCGATGTGCTCATCTTTGTCAGTGGCGTCAATGAAATCGACAGTGTTTGCGAGGCCATTAAAGAATATGCTAAGGAACAAAGCTATTGGTTGGTGCTGCCGCTCCACAGCGGACTCGCACTCGCCGAGCAGGACAAGGTCTTTGACTATGCGCCAGATGGTATGCGCAAGTGCATCGTCTCCACGAACATTGCCGAAACGTCGCTGACCGTTGACGGTGTGCGCTTTGTCGTTGACTCCGGCAAAGTGAAGAAGATGAGCTACGATGCCAGCTGCAAGGGCCAGCGGCTCAAGGAGTTCTGGGTATCTAAATCATCGGCGGAGCAGCGCAAAGGTCGTGCCGGACGTACAGGACCAGGCGTAAGTCTGTAATTTGAATTGACATAACTATTTTCGCGCCATTCATTGTATTTTGAATAACATTTTCGAAAGTATTCTGAAATGCTGAATTTATAATACGCTGGGCTTACATTAGATTTGATCACCTGAGGAACTGGTTAACCACACACTTCTCGCATGTTCCGCAGGTTTGCTTCAGATTGTTCACACAGCAGCAGTTCGATGGTTTCGAGGCGTATCCCACGCCGGAGATCTATCGCGTTCCGCTGGACACAATGCTACTGCAAATGGTATCTATGGGTCTGCCGGATGTGCGCGCCTTTCCCTTTGTCGAGTCGCCCGAGGCGGAGCGCATCGAGCTAACGATACTGGGACTCAAGCAGCATGTAAGTGACAAGTAGTTGCAACTTGCAACACTGAATCAATGAATCACTAATAAATGCAATCTATCACTGCTGCAGTGCGCACTCAGCGTGGATGAGAAGATAACGCCACTGGGCAGCTCTCTAGCAAATCTGCCCGTGGAGCTGCCTATTGGCAAGATGCTGCTGATGGGCTGTGTCTTCCCAGAAGTGGAGCAGCTGCTCACACTGGCCGCCATGCTGAGCGTACAGAATCCATTGACGACACGTGCCCACATGGATCAGCGCTGCGAACGGGAACGCCAGCCGCTCGAATCGGATCAGGGTGATCTCTTCACGCTGCTGCGTGCCTATCGCGAGTGGCTGCAGATGAAGAAGGGCCTGGAGAATACGCGCAAGTGGTGCCACCGTCTGGGCATTGAGGAGCAGCGCTTTTATGAGGTGTGCAAGCTGCGTCACCAATTCCAGCGCATACTCGAAAGCTGCCGCATGGCGCGGCCAACTGCCGCCAGCTCCTTGACCAGTGCAGAGCGCGCCCAACGCCATGGCGAGCTACGTCAACTGAGGGGGCTGAAGCGACGCCAACGTTTCGAGCAGCCCCGTCAGCGCAAGCTGCTCAAACAGCAACATCATAACCAGCTGGATGAGGATGATGGCCAGGGCGACGGGGATCCCAGCGAAGATATACGCGATGTTGACTTTCGGCTGCGCCACGATGCCCGCCAATTGGCGCTATTAGAACGCTCGGCACATGTGGAGCGTCATCGGGATGTAATGCTGCTAAAGTTGCTGCTCGTCAGCGGCTTCTATCCGCAGCTGGCCATCGCGGATGAGTTCAACTACTGCAAGGGCGGCGGCCAGCAATTCTTTCACACACAACTCAAGCCGTTTCTCTCGCTGCATCCCAATTCGCACTTCGCCAAAAGCTATGAGCTGCTCAAGCTCGCCGAGAGCGATCTGCATCCGAAACCATTTTACTACACGCCCAAACAACCGCTTAGCGAACGCCATCAGCTGCTCTGCTATCAGTGAGTAGTCAGAAGACATCTCCGATATGGCCCGATGTTGGACAATCTTAGTTCTTGCACTTGTTATAGTGTTATACTCACCTTTATTGCTTGCAGATCCCTACTGGAGACGGCCAAGCCGTACCTGATGAACTGCATCCGGTTGCCGGCTGCACAGACGCTGCTGCTCTTTGGCTATGCTATCGATACAAATCTGGGCGTCTCGCGCATCGTCTGTGACGGCTGGCTGGGCCTCGACTTTCCACAACCAGGCAGTGGGCTCCAGCTGCTTAGTCGCGCCATTGAGCTTCGCCGACGCTGGAGCAGCCGACTCTACGCAAAACTAAATGGTGCGTAAGGATACCAAAATGGGATTAGGCAATGCTCTGAATGTCATTACTATAATCGTTATAATCTGAGCTTGCAATCAATAATCTCTGTCTGACAATAACATATACCTCCCAGTCAGCGTACTCTTACATTTTTTAACACATCTGTAAACTCCTTTTGATCAACAGAGCTAAACAACAGCAAGGAGTCGGCAACAACGGGATCGGATCAATCGATTGGCTTAAGTGATGGAAGCGACACACTCTGGCATGATCTGCTCGATTTTATGGGTCTAGATGTGGCCTATAGTATAAGGCGACTGTTGCCTGCCGATCTGAAGATATTGTATACCCGTTGCCCTGCGCCGGAGCGCTTAGAGGCGCTGCCAACGAACCCCTTTGCCGCCGATTATCCGCTGAGTGCGAACAGCGAGAAGGGCGGACTGAATGTCTCTGAGCACGTCGTCTACGGCTGCCTGGCCGAGTTGCCCTGGACACTGGCCATGGAGGCAGCATTGCTTGAGCAAGCATGGCACTGTGCCCAGTGTGACTTTCAGCTGCAGCAGTTCGATGTGCCCGATCAGCTGGAACATCGCCTGCATTGTCCAGGACAACGCAGCAAGGGAAAACGTCGACCGCCCGCGCCCGAGCCGGAAAGCATGGAGAAAGCGAGCAGTTCACGTGATGGCGCCAACTATCAGTGCAACAGCTGTGGCCGGCATCTGAAACTGTCCCAGATCGATATATTGCGCCATCGTCGCACCTGTGTAAAGCCAGCTTGATTTTTAGATGTAAAATAGGCTACTTTTTTTTCTTTGACAATGGTCGAGTTGAGCTGTCCCTCGCTGTATCTCAAATGCACATCTTGTCTGCAAATCGGTGCGAATAAACACGAATAAATATTCAATATAAATCTCATTGCAGTCAATACACACAAGCAATTAGCCAAGACTCGAACCAAACACTGGATATGCATGCATACGTATATACGTACATACGTGGTATAGCTATCTCTCTCTATCTAATGTTACAGTGGACAAGCTTCACAGTTAATTTAAATAGGAGTTTAGTCAGCTGCATGTCACGTGATTTTAAATCGTTTCAAAAAGAGGTCAATATTTCCATTTTTTTCTGCGATATATTTGGAATCCCATCATGATCCGTCTTTAGATTCACGGCGTCCGTCCACTTAGCTCTGGGTTTGAATTAATAGTGATGCAGCCAACTGAAATAAAACAGAAAAATGCTGACCTTTGCGGTGACATTTTATCCATAATGTTTGCATTAAAAACACTTCAAAAGCTGGTTAAAACATTTATTCTCTAAAACCACACAAAAAACGTACACACAAACAGCGGGCAATATTCTTTTCGTATTCTCATGTAAGAGAAGATTTGCCGCCCGATAAAAATATTATTCCGGCTTCACGGCCGATTTCAATTCTGCAATAATTATGCTTTCCTGTGGGAATGATTAATTCTTTCCCTCTTTGTCTCTTTTAAGTAATTGCTTAATTTCCTTTCTTTTTCGAAAGGGTCAAAATTCTTTTCGTATTCTGTTGGAGTAGAGAAGTTTACATGTGACAATTGTATTATGTCGATTATATTGCTGATCTCAATTCTCCAATAAATATATATGTTCTCCTGTAGGAATGATTATTTCTCATTCTATCCCTTTAGCATGCATTAAGCATGTTTATTTCTATATTTTGAAGCCAATGTTGTTATTCATTATTTTGTTGCCTCATATTATATATTCATTTATAGACACGCATAAATTATTTAAGCACACATATAACTCTACATTATTTCACATTAAGATTTCTTGTTCAAAATTTCAATTTTCGAATAATTATGTTTTCCTGTAGGAATGATTAATTGCCTCTGTCGCCACCTCTCTCCCTCTCTCATCATACATACATACATATATTTCGTTAGTTAATGTATAATTAGTTGGCATTCTTGAAACAAAAAGTTGTCATTCATTATTTTGTTGCCTTTATATTTTCTTAAAGTACATGCATATATATTTATATTCTTGTATAGACACGCATAAATTACTTAAACAGACATATAACTCTATTTATTAGTTTTCTTTAAGAACCAATCACTTAAATTTCTTTCCTCTGCTTTTGTGTCTCTTGACTTCAAACAAAATTTTGCCCTTCACATACATGTATATTTAAAGGTATTAAAACCAAAAAAAGGAACATCCGCTTTTTTGAATTGAGATGAAGTTGGAAATTGCTTACGAGTAAAAGTATTTCATTATATTATTTACGACAAGAAAGATCACATCTTTCTCTCCACATCTTTGCACGATCTTTTACGTTTTTGACACATTCACGTTGATATAAATACATCAACAAAATTTCAGAATACTTGAGATCATTCTATCTCTTTAGCTGCGAACTTTTCCCTCTTTATTATAGTTAGTTTCAATTTAAAATCTTGATTTCAACGGATGGACTTGATTAAGTTCACGTGTTTTCTGTAAATAAGGCTCAGGTCAAAATTTAAAACGAAAATTACAAGAAGTATATAAATAAAAGTCTTGTTTTTCTTTAAGAAAGATCACGTTTGTTCTCTGTCTGTCTTTCTTTCCGTATCGTTTAATTTTTATTAGAGTCAGTTTTCATTGCATTTTCGAAACTAATTTTGCTCTCATAGTTTGGTTTGCTTCACAGGTCCGCCTACAAAACGAAAATGTGTGTGTATATATTCACTCTAGTAGTATATATATGTAAAAGTATATATAAATATACAGTTAGTGCTCCATATAATACTAATGTCTAATAACATGCATCTTCAGGAAAATATTTAGCAACGTGGATTGATTCATTTTGTCGTTGTTTAGAGGAGGGCGCCTTTTTCACGCTCACGCTGTGGTGTCATATATTTTAATTAGAGAGAGAGAGAGAGAGAGAGGTAGAGAGAGGTGATATTGATTAATAAATTATATTCTTCAAATTTAAATTGAAATCTTCAACTCACGGCTCTTTCAGGCATCCCCTCCGATTTGGCAGCGCTGACACTCGCGCTGCTGGGCTATGTATTTGTGGGGTAGAAAACAAGTTATTTACTTATACAATATATATAAAGCAAGCTAATGCAAATTACCGTTATTTTAAGAGTTCTCATTAACTCACTGCTGGCCTCATCGCCAGCGCTCCGAGCCGCTGCAGTTGAGCAACATGGCTGTTCGGTGTCGTCAACAACAGCGTTGTCGCTGAAAAAAACGTCCTGTTTGGGATTGTTCTAGAAAAAATAAAGATAATAATAATAAATAATAAAGATAATAATAATAATAATAAATACGTTACTGTGAGGGGCGCATATAGCACACATAAATATATAAACCTATATATTTATTTGCCATCGCTATATGGCTCCTCACAATATATATATTCATTTACATCTTAATCTTAGTTAAATGAATCTCACCTTTTGGACATCACTGGGAAAATAGACCCGTCTGGAGTTCTTTGGACGATATGCCTGTATGGGCACAAAGTCCTCAATGCTTGTGGTGTGTGTCCGACGATAGGGCGGCGGCGGCGTCTCGTTGTAGCACTCTAAAGTGGCAAGGTTGCTGTTGTCCATGATGCCGCTATTGTTGTTGTTGCCGCTGCCACTAGCGCTGCTGTTGTTGTTGGTGCGGACGCCGAAAGTGTTGTTCAAGTTGTTGCTATTGTTATTGGTGGCATAAAAGTCGGTTGGGTCGCTCTGCTGATAGTAGCTGTTGGGATATGACGAAAACAACGATGAATGGTTCAAGCCAAAGAATCCAGATGACGATGGCTCGGACTGGATTTGGAACATGCTCGAAGAAACTGGCATCTCTGACTGCATCTCTGACTGCATCTGTGGATGCAACTGTGCCCGCATCCGTGGATGTCGAATGGCCGGTATATGCATCAGTGGATGCATCAGTGTAGGCATCGGTGGAGGTACCGCTCGAAGGAGGTCCGACGTATGCATCGGTGGATGCATCAGTGTATGCATCTGTGGATGTACCTGTGTCTCCTCTCCAACCAGATTACAGGACACGTGCTGGTTGGCAAAAAGGTCCGATTGCAGCTTAGCCTGCGCTTCGCGCTGCCAATACAGCGGCGGTTGTGGCAATTTCTGGCAAATTTGAATGAATAATGAATTAAGCAACATTTTCTGGTAGTGAATAATACCTAAATTTGAGATAAGGAGTCTTGATGGACTCCTCTTGGCTTTTGATGCACTTCAAAAAATACATAGAAATATGTTCGAAGCATTATAAAAATTAAAACTCACCGGCATCTGACTAGGCAGCTGCGATGCCAGCGGCTGAGAGGTAAGCTGGCTTAAAACATTTCCTGGCTGCTGCTGCAATGGTTGCTGTTGCAATGGTTGCTGTTGCAATGGTTGCTGATGTAATAGTTGCTGTTGCAATGGTTGTTGTTGCAATGGTTGCTGTTGCAATGGTTGCTGTTGCAATGGTTGCTGTTGCAATGGTTGCTGTTGCAATGGTTGCTGTTGCAATGGTTGCTGTTGTGAACCAGACATTGACTCCGACTTTGCTGCGACTTGCACGACTGTGTTCAAGCCCAGCAGCGAGCGAAGGGCCATTGTTTGGTTATCGGATATGTTGGCGCTGTCGGTGGCGACACCTTGCGATGAGCAGCTTTGATTGCTGGTCGTCTTAAACAACGATGACATTAGTTGCATTGGCTGCTGTTGTTGCGGTTGCTGCGGTTGTTCTTGCTGCGGTTGCTGTTGCTGCGGTTGCTGCTGCCGTGGCAGCTGTTGTTGTTGCTGCTGCGGTTGTTGTTGCTGCGGTTGTTGCTGCTGCTGTCGAGGATGCAGTTGTTGTTGCAGCTGTCGTTGCTGCTGCGGTTGTTGTTGCTGCTGCCGGCGTTGTTGTTGCTGCTGCCGCTGCTGCTGCGGCTGATGCTGCTGCCGCTGCTGCTGCGACTGATGCTGCTGCCGCTGCTGCTGTGGCTGATGCTGCTGCCGTTGCTGCTGTGGCTGATACTGCTGTCGTGGCTGCCGTTGTTGCTGCTGTTGTTGCTGCTGTCGTGGCTGCTGCCGGCGTTGTCGTTGTTGTTGCTGTTGTTGCTGCTGCCATGGCTGCTGCTGTTGTCTCTGCTGCAGCTGTGGTTTCTGCTGCTGCTCATGTTCTTGCTGCTGCTTCTGCAGCTTCTGTTGCTGCAATGAGGGCACCGTTGACAGGAGACGCCACGCTTGTACCTGCGACGACTGTGGCGCCTTCGAGGCATACTTGGCCTCTGCAATCGCTGCAGCAGCGGCCGCAGCCGACGTGGACGCTATTGGATGGTCGTCGACAAAGGCGGCAGCGCCTGCGGCACCGGCTGGGGCGGCTGCGGCACCGGCTGCGCCGGGCAGAAAGAATTCCTCGGAAACGCGAGTTTTCATTGTGATGGGATTTTGCTCGGTGGCAGCAGCAGTCATATAACGCGTGTCATTCTTCTGCTGATCGCGCCAATCCTGACGCACTGCATCCGTTTTGCCCAGCCCCTGCTGCGACGGCTTCTTTTTCTGCTGCTGCTGTTGTAGCTGGGCGTCAGCTTGCCCCTGTTTCCCTGTGCTCTCTGCGAAAGAACGAAGAATTGTGTTATTAAACTGTAATATTAAATAAGTTGGAATTGGTAACTAGTGAACATAATCAGAAATACATATGTTTTATGGGGTCGGAGAAGATGTCTCCTTCACAGACCAAAAAAAGAAAATAAAAGACAAAAAGAGATGAGCTCAGGTTGACTGATGCCATTTACCTTTTGTATAGACGTGGATTAGGGCGCTCTCGGGTATCTTGCAGACGCGACCTTCGGCAATGCCATGTATGTTCTGGTCACAGTTGGGGATCACCTTGTCGAACAGTACGTCGCAGAAGGTATCGACGGCATTCAGACACTCGAGTCGCACCGGATTGGGATCAGTGACCGGGTAGACACCAATCACAGTGCCCGTCGCCCCAAGGGGCACCATATAAATGGTGCGGACAACTGCGACACGATCGAAGAGACGCACCTCGTTCGGCGAACGGTAGATGTCGGGCAGCGTCACATTTGGCCTGACGATCAGATGGGGCTTCACCTGCAGCTTGATGTCCCTGATAGGATTGTTGCGCACATCATCGACGGCGTCGATTAGCTGCTCAATGGTCTCCTTGCAGACTGTGCGGGAACCGCAGGCGATGCGATCAACTTGCATGTGCGGCTGCTGGCGCACCCAATTGGCCATGTCCTCGATGAGATGCTGGCCAACGGCATTCGGATAGATGTCCTCCTCGTAAGCGAACTCGGCCTGATCGCTGCTCCTGGTCAGATATTCGATGACGTCCGGATATAGATCGCAATAGTTACATATTAAATCGACAGCGGCACTCGAGTAGTTCCACTGATTGTTCATATGGCGACAGAAGCCGGCACGCTCCTCGTTCAGTCGCGGATACTTCAGCTGCAGTCCAATATTGTGCCTTGATGCATTCTCCATTCTCTGACGTCGCGGCCCGAGCACCACCCAAACGGTGCCAGTCAGCCGACTGAGACACTTGCTGCTCAGATTCAAATCGCGGCACACCTGAAAGTGGAATACATAGTCCTTGTCCTGACGCGCCTGCAGCGCAATGGCCTCCGACATATCTGGCTGTGGACACACGCGTATATCAACTGTGGACAAGGACATTATGCAAATTGTTATTAGTCAGTTGCAGCACTTTTCACAATATTTCTAATTATTAATCTAAAGTGAGCTCTTCGTAACTAAATTATCTCTCTGTTTTGGGTAGACAAATCTGATCACTGAAACAATACTCAAAATATATAATATACATATATATAACTTAAATAAGGATGTTAATACTTAGTATGATATCCTTTAGCCTTAACAACTTGCCTTAACCTATTATTCATGGAAGATACCAGCTTCCTGGTAGTTTCTGGGCTGATTTTGTTCCACTCATCCCGCAGAGCATTTTTCAGGTCTTCTTTGCTGGATATCCTATGCTTCCGGATGTTATTTTCCAGCACAGCCCACAAATTCTCAATGACATTTAAATCTGGAGACTGGGCCGGCGGAATTATCATGTGGGGGCAGTTCCTCATGAGCCAGGACTGCACTATCTTGGCCTTATGCTTGGGATCGTTGTTGTGGTTGACCCGGAAAGTACGTCAGATTCCTAGCTTCTCGGCACTTTGGAGTAAATTTTCCTTTAGTATGTTGAAGTACACATTCTTGGCCATTGTTGTTCCAAAAATCACAAAATTCCCGAATCCGGCTGACGAGATACACACCATGCCATGTCACTTTCTCCACCATGCTTGACTGCTGCCTTTACGTGTTTGGGATTCAGCTCAGTATTGGATTGTCGCCGCACACAATTCCGTCCGTCCGAGTCAAAAATGTTGAATTTGGACTCATCTGCAAATATGACTGTGTTTTAGAACTCCAGATCCTTGTCCAAGTGGTTTTGGCGAAAGTCATCCAAGTCCCTTTATTTTTCACGTTTATAAAGTGCTTTTTCCGTAGTACTCGGGCATTAAAGTCATGTTTCCGCAGAAACCTGAGCACAGTTTCCACACAGCACTTTTTCCCCATTTCATCCTGCACCTGTTGAGCCACTTTTGGAGCCGATAGCTTGGGAGATCCCCTTATAATCCTGGTGATCCTTCGCTCCTCCTCTTCGGTGAAAACCTTGTTTGGTGCCATTCTGGCCTTGCCCTTAATCCGATTTGCATCGACGAAGCGCCGAATGATGTTATTTACAGTTGAGTTGCTCAGATTGACCATTTCAGCTATTTAGGGATGTGAATATTTCTTTTTGTAGTGTTCCAGGATGAGTTTTCGTAGTTCAATGGTAGTCTGATTGCCCATAGTCCTTGTTGGCTTATTGCACCCGAGATGCAGGATAAAACTAAACTGACTACGAAGGATTGACCTATTTATACCGAAAATACTCAACTTTAGGTAAAAAAATCCGGGTTTTATGGCACCCAGGTGTCCACAATGTTCCTGCTCCTAATAAAATTTTCCCTAAAAAAGGGTACTTTTTTACATAATCCTACCTAGCAGGTGGGCAAACCTCAGTTTATTAGGGTCATCCATTCATATTGGTGGTTAATACATGTACCTACCATATTTCTTTGGAATTTTTGAAAAATAATGAATAATTAACTTATGGCAGGCAATTACATTATTTACTTGAAGCTGTGCAAATTTCGGTGTGAGTCACTGTATATATAAAAAAAAGCAATAGAATTTTAGCAAGGCAGAGTCGACCAACAGTTCTACTTGTAGAAGGCCAACTATGATCGCTCGACACTTGTCAGATGACAATATTATATACCACCATCGATATATTCCTAAGAGGTCGTATTCGAATCTGATTTTCATTTTGATGCCTGTATCAAGTACATCAAAATAGGCGAAAAGGTAAAGTCGGTAGAGATGACAGCGATACAATTAATCTAAATAATAGCTGCCCAACTTTAGTTTCATTTTTGCAACACACATACATACACACACACACACACTCACACATACTTACCCTGAATGCGTCCACAGACGTAAACAGGCTCTATATCGAGAACGGTGCCCTGGCTGCCGGCGTAAAGATTGCCAATAAGAAAGATGGTGCTACCGATGGGGAATATTTCGTCCATTTTGTCAAAATGATTGCGCATCCTATCCTCCACCTGGAAGTTGGAAACGACACCCTGTGCCGGATATGATGTAACTGATGTGCTCCACATCTCTTTCGTATAAATTTCGCCACGACTACCAAAGTCCACAGAGCTGCCGACATAGGTGCGTACATTGAGGAGCACTTCGTAATTGGCAAACTTGATGCCCATGCGACTAGAGAAGCTACAATGTGAATAGATCATGAATTAATATACTTATAGAGAGAGAGAGAGAGAGAGGGAGGGAGGGAGAAGAGGGAGACTCAACTGGTCATCAAGCATTCTGCATTCGGCTTCAAAGTGTCGCTGATCGTTGGAAGTGACGCCGCTCTTATCGACAAAGTGGTGGCGTGTGCAAACGCTGTCCACCTTGGCCTTGATCAGATGCGGCCATCCAATGTAGACCACCTGGTCCAGATATTGATTAGCCACAGTCTCGACTTTCGGCTCCTGAAAAATTCGCTTCTTCGGCTTCAGAATCAAGTTCTGATTACGGCTCCGCTGATCAAAGACTTTGACGTGACCGTTGCGCATCTCGAACTAAAAATACAATTAAATGAAAATCAAATCAAATGAAATTAAGAAAAAATACGTTAATGCATTGTAAGCTCTGCGTACATCAAAGTTTAGATGCTTCATTGTGGGAAATCCTGGAAAGAAGACATGACGTGCCGCATTCGGCAGCTCCGCGCAAACAGTGTACGGCATTTTTAGGACAATCTCGCTGGCACTGCGGGTGGTCTCCGTGCAGAAGACATTCTGTAGGGATTTCAACGGTGGCACTCCAGCCATGGGGCCCTGCGATTTCGAGCTGTAGTCATATTGATACATCGGTCCATGACTGTTGCGTAAACGCTCCTCCGCGGTCAGCTGCGACTCGCATTCTGCCATGGCGTGCAGCAGGCGGCGCTGATCGATGAAGGGTATCAGGACAACTGCCTCCCATTCGTGCATCTTGCCATTGAGATCGGTTTCGAACTCAGTCGGAAAGAAATCTGCCAGGGAACTGTTGGGGTTCAGCATCAGATCGTGATATACCTCCGGCAACAGGCTTGAACTGGCCGATGGCAGTACAGCCAGCAGCTGCAAACAATAATCAATAATTGAATAATCATACAAAATAAATGCTTTACACATTTTCGTATTTGGTTAAAGATTTGGATCATTTACCTGCTGGAAGGGCAGAAATGGTTTGCCCATTTGAAAGTTGAATTCAGTAGCCTCAATATCGGTCATATCACTGATGAAGGGGGCATAGTGATAAGGATAATACCATTCCCACGACTGCACGCCACGATAATAATAATCGAGTACCCATTGCAGGGCCGTCAAATAATGATGTCCGAGCTCCGCAATCAGACCGTTGTGCATCTCGTTCTTGAACTTGTTCCGATAATAGTTGCGCTTGAAATTCTGGAATTCGCCATTTAAGGATGTCCCCTCATCGCTAAAATCCTCATCGCTGTCGTCCTCATACAGCTGATTAGCAGAGAAGGATAATAAAAAAAATTAAACGAAAAACAGAATTACAAGACAAATGCACAGATGCACATATATCTAAATATATACATATATATACCGGTATATGAATATTTACCTTCATGGTGTTATCGATGAGTGCTGCGAGATCCTTGTCTCGATGGCGCAACTCCTCCACATCCATCCATCCATCGAATGCCTCATTTTTGGAATTGGCATACTTCAGCTTATCGCTCTGCTCGTCGAACATCTGCAGCTCGACGTCTTTGAGTGCGTTCATGAACAGCGCCAAACGCTTCAGATTCAATTTGCCCTGCTCATTGATGTTGCCGCCCATCTGGGGATAGACTCGGATGTAGGTCTTGTATAGCAGCGGCAACGCATTGGTGTTGATGTGCATCAAGGGCAGACTCGGTATGAAATCGTTGCCGACAAGGAAACCCATTAGCACCCAATCGTCAATCAGTTGGGCCACATCCAGTTTACGTGCGGGTGTTGACAGCTCATCGAACTCCAATTCGAGATACTCGCGCAACAGACCCAGATGCAGCAGAAAGAAGCGCGTCTCCTCGATGGCGGTTCGCTTCACATTCTTGCCGAACGTCACCTCCTCGCGCAGCACAACAAAGTGCAGCTCGTGGGTGCACAGGCCGAGGATGATGAGATCGGCGTCGAGGCCATAGAGGCAATGGCGTGTATTGGGATCATAGTTTGGCTGTGCCTTCATGAAGCGTATGTAGTCCATGATCTTATGCTCGCCCTCGCCGGGTGTCTCCTCGCCGCTCAAAATGATGCGGCACTTCTGCCACAGCGGATCCGTTGAGATCTTGGTGCGCAGAAAGCAGCGCAAGGCATTCTGCAATCGACTCATGAACACGGTGCCGGGCGTAATGCAATTGCTATCAAATCTCGCGTGCTCCCGCTTCTCGCCACGCAGCAGCGCTTTCGCATCAACCTGTTCGGCCTCGCGGGCCGTTCTGAAGCGGCGACTCCGCTGCTGATTCATTTTGGCTCGTGGCGCAACGCCATCAACAGACAGAAAGAACAGTTTCTGCGGCTTGATCAGATAGAACAGATTATCGATGTAATTGTAAATGTCCTGAAAGATTTGCGGCTCCTCCAAATGAAAGTGAATGTTGGCGTCATCCGGATGCGAACAATTGTGCACAATCCCATTCATGTCCAGAAAAAGATTATCGAACTCGGGTATCTATCGATAAGCCAGAAATATATATAATAATATATATATAATATATAAAATATATATGCAGTGACCCACACCTTATTTTGCTCAGTGTCAAAGAAAAAAACAGTAATTGCCTGCCATAAGCTAATTATTTATTATTTTTCAAAAATTCCAAAGACAGATGGTATGTAAATATATTAACCACCAAAATTAATATTGGACCCCAATACACTGGGTCTTCCCCACCTGCTAGGGAGGATTATGTGAAATAGTAGCTTACTTTTTGTTTACTGCTTATTTGGATCAGTCTAAATAAAATAAGATATTTTGAGAATAAAAACTAAAATAAAGATGTTAATACTTAGTATGATATCCTGGCATCATATCAGGCAATAATACTTAATACTTAGTATAATATCCTGGCATCATATCAGGCACTGAGCAAAATAAGGTGTGGGCCACTGTATGTGTCAAATATGCAAAAATGCATATTGTCTCATTTCTTTTGCAAAATATGTACTTAATTATTGACTTCTTGTTGATCTGTTGAAATTTCCCAGTGCAAGATCATTTTTTTTTTTTAATGAGTAAGAAGTTCTATGAAGTCCACTTAATAGTAGCGAAATAAAAAGAAAAAGTAAATGTCAATAATGTAATACTGTTTTTTTTTTATCAAAGAAATGAGAAAATATGCATTTTTCCCGTGTGTGTCTGCGTGTGTGTGTGTATGTGTGGGATTGGGAAATTGAAAGGATGCCTTAATCTACGCCCACTATACACTGCCCACAGGAATAGACACCCCGTACTTACGCTGTGCTCACGCGCCAATTCACTGAGACACGGATAGCGTTCGCTGATATAACGGAAAAACTTTGGTACTCCCATGTTGCAATGAGGTCCTGGAGAAAACTTGTGTTAGTTATGCTTCCTTATTTGCAGGGTTGTCCTTGCTACACGTCAATTGCACTGCAGCAACGACACTGACGCTCTTTTCGCACAAAAAAATTTTTCGACTTGTTTTCAAGCGTGACTGCATTCTGTGTGTGCATAAATGCTCATATTGTGCCAACCTTCCTACAAAAAAAATGAAGAAAAATACCAACAAAAAATACTGACTGAGCTAAAAATCAAAATGTCAGCTGTTTGCTTTGTCACACGTAGCACTCTGCTAACTTCGACTTGTTTGTATGCAGAGTGACCGTAATCTGTGTGTGTATAAATGCCCATATCACCAGCCTACCACAAAAAAAAACCAACATAAATATGATGGCCAAGCTGCAGATGAAAATGTCAGCTGTTTGCTATGTCACTCGTAGCACTCAGCTAACTGTCAGCGCAGCAGAATCAGCTGTTCAAAAAAAAAAACACTGCGAACGCTTCCAAAAATTTTACGTAATTTTTGATTGTGATTTGCCGTTTATTGGCCGCAATTGTTTATAAACAAGCGAAAATGTCACTAATACGCCAAGTATTGTGCCGCGCTGCACCCACTATGCAGTTGTAAGTACACACACATTTCAATTGCCCGTACACAGCACTTCTAGCTAAGTTTACCATTCATTCCGCCAAGCACTGCACGCTGGGCATCTACCCGAGGATGTTGGGCCAATTGATCCGACCACGGCGCTGGCCCGTCCCGAGGAGCTCGAGCAGCGCAATAAACTGAGCGGCAAAATAACGGTGCCCGTTGCCGTCAATCTAGCTCCCATTTCGGGTGTGCCCGAGGAGCACCTGAAGGAGCGACGCGTCCGCATCCACATACCACCAAAGAATGCGATGCAGAGCGGCACCGACAACATCGGCAACTGGCAAATCGAATTCGATAATCGCGAACGCTGGGAGAATCCGCTCATGGGCTGGGCCTCCAGGTGAGTAGTCCAGCTGCCGTCCTCGCAATAAACAGAGGGGGCAATTCAAAAGTTGAGCATGAGAAAGAAGCCAATAGAAATATTTATAATATGAACATTAATACTCTCGCGAATTTATTGAACTCTTATTTGATAAAGGGTTTCAATCATTCCTTTTTATCATTCATGTTATATGCATATATGTACATATGTAAATATATGTTTGGTTAATATTTGCTCAAATACATGAAGTAACTTTCTGTGATTGCAGCGGTGATCCTCTGTCGAATTTGAATGTACAATTTGGCTCCAAGGACGAGGCGATTACCTACTGCGAGAGGAACGGCTGGAAATGGTACGTCGACGGCGAGCTGAAGGCAAAGAAGGAGCGCGTCAAGAATTATGGCGTCAACTTCTCATGGAACAAACGCACGCGCGTCTCCACCAAGTAAACAGAATGCAACTGCAACATCAACATTAACCAAGTTGCTGCCAGCAGCAAAATATAAAAAAATTACGTGTTATAAATATTTTAATTTCTTTTTTTTTCGCTACAATTAAAACTTATAATATGTGAAATTATTCAGCGTTATTTTCTTCTACGTGTCGATTTACGTACAGCTACAGTCGAGCTAGCTTACAGTGAACTAGCATTTTCTTTGCCTATTATTTGTTAATAATAATAAATAGATTTCACAATCAGTTGACACTTTAATTTAGAGGATACAAACGTTTCTCCAAGAGATTACTGTGAAATGTTTCTCTTGTATTAATTGCAATGGAATCTCCTGTTGTGATTGCTATGGAGCGGGGATCGGGAGCGGGAATGTGCCCGATTTGAGTGTTGTTTGCTCTTATGCCTGCTGCGACTGGGACTGCGCTCCTTGTGTCTCCTCCTGCTGCTGCTACTGTGCCTGCTGCGCTGATCTCTGTGTGGGGAATCTCTGGTCCGGCCGCAACTTCGAGTTGGAGTGCGTTGCCAGTGGTTCGACTCGGACTTGTCAGACTGATGCCTTTTCCATTCTCTAGCTGCGACTGGGAGCAGTTGCCGGCATTGCTGCGCCTTCAGCGCCTGCATCTGTAGCTCCACCAGCTGATGCATCTCCTCGTGGAGAGTCGGTTTGCTTTTGCGATGACGTCGCTGTTTTTTGTGCTCCTTTTTGGTGTCGGCAACGAGTTGCGCAAAATTGGCATTCTCCTCGAAGCTCTGGCGCTTACGTGGTGTCTGCTGGACAACATGCTCATAGATAAGCAGCTTTTGTGTCCCTGTGAAATTCACCTGCAGATCCTCAAATGTGCCGTTGACCAACTGCGTCGGTCTCGCAGCTGGTCCGAGCAGTTGCTGCAACAATCCAAGATTGAGCTGCACGCTATGCTGTGGGTCTTCCAAGAAACTGCTTGGTAGTTGCTCCACAGCCGCAGCCACATCCACATCGACTTCGACTTCATCTGCGAGACACGCTTGCTGCAAGTGGAAATTGACAAAATGAGAAAGCCTTTTGCATAATGCACACTTGCCTGGCGCACGCCCTTCTCTGTCCAATGCAGGCGCTGCAGCAGCTGTTGTAGGCGCTTCCTGCCACTGGCCACATAGAGACGCAGTGCTTCCTGCGTGGCGGACATTATTCAAAATTGCAATTGGAATTCCAAATTTGTGTAATACATTTCTGTGATGCCGGCATTTGATCTTTTGGTTTTTTTTTTTTCTTTCTTAGCTACGGTCACACTGGCTGAGCAGCAAGGCGAAATGCGCAACGCAACGCGAATTAAAATCAAAATCTTTTGGGTTTTTGTAGAAAACATGCAATTATCGTTTAGCTCTTTGACTTAAAACTACTTAATGTAACTCTGCAATTCCGTATATATTCAAAATTTAGCTCCAGAAAAGCACTGTGCAAGCCATTATCAAGCAGGCGGCGCCGACCCAAGGTGATTTTCGTTCGCCAATACGCGCCATCTTCCAAAAGGTGCCCAACAAACTGTAAATGTGTAAGATTGACATGTGATTGACATTTGACATATTTTCTATATAACAGATATGACTGTCTATTACCCAGTTTTGTTCCGATCAATGATGCTGGGAAAGAGGGAACGCAAATAGGCGCAGGTACATATCAGCAACAGAATGACGGACAAAAGACTTTGAAAGTTGAAGAGAGCACTCTGGAACAATAACAAATTTCGAATGTTAATTGTGTAATTGTTTTTCTGTTTACTATCGATAACTGAGATCTTTACCATTTTATTGTTTCTTGCGTGTTGGCAGAAAATTCAACTGTTGCAGCAAAAACAACAAACAACGAAGTGAGTGTGGCCGAGCTTTAAAGTGCGGCAACAAATCTATCGCGTGACGTAGCATTCAGCTTTACTTTTTGCCACCAAAAACTCAATGGAATATCGATGTGAAATTAATCGCATTTGTTAATGTATATGTGGTGTGCTCTATCGATATTTTTTGTCGTTCCTTCAGCTCCGTATCTAATACTCTGCGGGATTTCTTTTGGTGTATTACTACTTTTTGTCGTAATTGTAATTTGATCGTTGAATAGAAAACTTTTTTGGATTGAAGCAGCAGATACCTCAGTTTAACCTCAGTTGACGGCTCGGTTCAATTTCGGAACGAATTTCAGTTATCCGCGAATTGCATCAAATAAGAAGAAAGAAAAACTTTTTGCTTTCTCAACTGTGTGTGTGTATATATCGGTATGCGCTGCACAGAGCGCAGCGCATCGTTGAATTTTAAATACAAACACAAATACAAAATTGAGAGAAGCAGAATTGTGCGATTTGCGCAAGTGCTGCATGTAGCTTAATAGATGAGCAAAAATAACAAAGTTCAACTGCTGTGGAACGAGAGTTACTCATTGCGCATTGTGCCTCGGATTGCAGTTCCCGGTGGCAGTTGCAAGTTTCGCTTGTAAACTCATTTTTTCATTCGGTGATTCGGCTCGTTTTTCGTGATTGAGTGTGTATCAGTAAGAGTTCTAACCGCCGAAGCACTTGTTTTTGTGTGTGTGTGTGTCAGTGAGCAAAAGCTTTAGGAGTGCGCGAGCGAGCGACAACAACAACGAAACGAATCGCAACAACTACAAATACATACATATAGTTGCAGCTCACATATACATTGCATATAGATTTGGCATGTGTGGCGTCTTGCGGATTTGGGTTGCACTTGCTGCATAGTGTCGGTAAGTGCGAAAAAATATTCTCATATGAAATACTACGTTTATAAGTTTATGAAAGGGAACAGCAATAAGTTTTAATTTAAGTATGGTCACATTTAATCATTACCAAGCAATTTAAAAACATATGTAAAGACCGCGCCGGCCCACAAAACATGCATGTTAATTGTCATTGCCACTGGTCCCGTGTACATTATCTGTTGTTTCTAACGGCACAATAACAGTCATGTTTTTTGTTGGTCTCTGAAAAGCTGCGCAACCATTTGTGGCACTTCTTGCTCTTACTGGTGCTTCCTCTTCTGCTACTTCTAATGCTTTGTAGTTTCATCGTCGCATTCTGTTTAGCGCCACCGTCGTGTTGAGTCGGTACGTTTCCCGGAGCGGAGGAAAAGTTTTTGTTGTCTCTCCTGCAGCGTGTGTGTATATCAGTGCGTTCTCCAGTTTTCGGCTGGAGACAAAACGAAAAAAAGACAAGGTATGTACTGCATCCTAAATTCGTTTATTTTGCTGTTTATTTTTTAATGTAGATATACATACATCACACACGCACATGTACATAGTGCGTATATGTATATTTTTTGTGCACTACCCACGCACACACATACACAACCTTTACGTGCACAACTCGAATTTGTGTGCCACTCTCTATTTTACTTTTTTTCGTTGCTCTGTTGTGTGTGCCTGGTTTGCCTGATTTTCCTTCAGCATTTGCTTTTAGTATGCACATTTATTTGCCTCGCCTTTTAAACCACATCCTTTTCAAATTTATTTTACACAAGTTTTTAACATTTCCTTTTGCGCTGCCCTCTCTTCCGGCCGTCGTCTTCGTAATGTCTCTCTCTCTCTATCTCATGCTCTTTTAAATTAACACAGCTGCATAATGTTTACATTGAGAGCTTTGACAGTGTTGCATTTAGTCGGAGTGCTTTTGCGTTGGAGCGCTTATGTTAAATTTAACAGGGCAGAGAGCTCTGTTGCCTTATGAAGAGTTTAACAGGCCGCTTAAACTAGTTTTGTTTATTATTTGTTAACCGCAAATATATGCCGATTGTTCTGTTATAATTGTTGGCGCTCAGTCTTCATTTTTGCTAATTAAATTAGGAAGAACAAATTTTTTTTTTCTATAAATATATTTATTTGTAAATTGCACTTGCAGTGGTTGTTATTGTTTTTTGTTTTGTTTTGGTTTTTTTTTCTTATCGCTCGCTTATTTCGTTAACGGTAACGACAACTGAGTCGCTGACAGCGATGTGCGAAAACCCTCTCTTCCGCCAAATGTTGCTTACATTAGCTAGATTTTGTTGATTTATTAAAAGCTTTGGTCGTTATTTGAAATGCATTAAATCACCATAACACAAAATTAAAAAAAGAAGAATTTACTTAAGACCCTTGTCATCTTGGAGAAAAAAATGTGCGAAAAACCGCATTGCTATGTTTCATATTAAATGTAGCTTTTTCCCATGAAAACCTTAGCATTTTATAGCTAGCCCGTGGGTTGCTGTCACTGTTGCTGCTGAAAAGCATCAAAGATCATAAGCACTTCTACCCCGGCACGCGCTCTCTGCATTCTCTGTAAAAAGCAGCAACAGTATCGAAAATGGCTTAGTGCTGTGAAACAACACCAAAAATGTCAGCGATGGCGGCGTCCATACTGCGTAACCATTGGTGGCACTTCTTGCTGTTACTGGTGCTTCTTCTTCTGCTACTTCTACTGCTTCGTAGTTCCATCGTCGCATTCTGTTTAGCGCCATCGTCGTGTTAAGTCGGTACGTTTTCATCAGCGGAGGAAAAGTTTTTGTTGTTTCTCCTGCAGCGTGTGTGTATATCAGTGCGTTCTCCAGCTTTCGGCTGGAGACAAAACGAAAAAAAGACAAGGTATGTACTGCACCCTAAATTCGTTTATTTTGCTGTTTATTTTTTAATGTAGATATACATACATCACACACGCACATGTACATAGTGCGTATATGTATATTTTTTGTGCACTACCCACGCACACACATACACAACCTTTACGTGCACAACTCGAATTTGTGTGCCACTCTCTATTTTACATTTTATTTTTGCTTCGTTGTCAAATGCCTGGTTTGCCTTTATACGCCTCGGTTTTTAAACAACATCCTTTTCAAATTTATTTTACACAAGTTTTTAACATTTCCTTTTGCGCTGCCCTCTCTTCCGGCCGTCGTCTTCGTAATGTCTCTCTCTCTATCTCATGCTCGTTTAAATTAACACAGCTGCATAATGTTTACATTGAGAGCTTTGACAGTATTGCATTTAGTCGGTGTGCTTTTGCGTTGGAGCGCTTATGTTAAATTTAACAGTGCAGAGAGCTCTGTTGCCTTATGAAGAGTTTAACACGCCGCTTAAACTAGTTTTGTTTATTATTATTTTGTTAACCGCAAATATATGCCGATCGTAACAGAAATTTATAAACTGGTACCAGGGGGTAATAGGTATTTTCTGGTTTCATTAAAACCGAAGATTTCATTTCGTCCATGCAAAATTATAAATATCAATGTCAACAAACGATTTCTTACAACTGTAAATTACCGATGAAAATAGGTGGAGAATTTTTAATCAATTCACAACGCCATTGAAACATACTTTCGCGTCGCACCGCAAATGTATTGAATTGGGTAGAATCATATAAAATTGCTTAACTCATTATTTTTATCGCAAACAAACCATTAGAAATTTATGTTATAATTGTTGGCGCTCAGTTTTCAAATTTGCTAATTAAATTAGGAAGAACAAATTTATTTTTTCGTATACATATATTTATTTGTAAATTGCACTTGCAGTGGTTGTTTTTTTTTTTTGTCAGACACATGTTGCGAAAATTCTTATCGCTCTCTTATAACGGTAACGGTAATGACGCACATCGCAGTCAGCAACTCAGTGCTGCCTCGAAACTCCTTTTCTCCGCCAAATGTTGCTTATATTAGCTAGATTTTGTTGATTTTTTAAAAGCTTTGGTCGTTATTTGAAGTGCATTAAAATCACCATAACAAAAAATTAAAAAAAGAAGAATTTACTTAAGACTTTTGTGATCTTGGAGAAAAATTGTGCGAAAAACGCATTGCTATGTTTCATATTAAATGTAGCTTTTTCCCATGAAAACCTTAGCATTTTATAGCTAGCCCGTGGGTCGCTGTCACTGTTGCTTGTGAAAAGCATCAAAGATCATAAGCACTTCTACCCCGGCACGCGCTCTCTGCATTCTCTGTAAAAACCAGCAACAGTATCGAAAATGGCTTAGTGCTGTGAAACAACACCAAAAATGTCAGCGATGGCGGCGTCCATACTGCGTAACCATTGGTGGCACTTCTTGCTGTTACTGGTGCTTCTTCTTCTGCTACTTCTACTGCTTCGTAGTTCCATCGTCGCATTCTGTTTAGCGCCATCGTCGTGTTAAGTCGGTACGTTTTCATCAGCGGAGGAAAAGTTTTTGTTGTCTCTCCTGCAGCGTGTGTGTATATCAGTGCATTCTCCAGCTTTCGGCTGGAGACAAAACGAAAAAAAGACAAGGTATGTACTGCATCCTAAATTCGTTTATTTTGCTGTTTATTTTTTAATGTAGATATACATACATCACACACGCACATGTACATAGTGCGTATATGTATATTTTTTGTGCACTACCCACGCACACATACAAAACCTTTACGTGCACAACTCGAATTTGTGTGCCACTCTCTATTTTACTTTTTATTTTCGCTTCGTTGTCAAATGCCTGGTTTGCCTTTATACGCCTCGGTTTTTAAACAACATCCTTTTCAAATTTATTTTACACAAGTTTTTAACATTTCCTTTTGCGCTGCCCTCTCTTCCGGCCGTCGTCTTCGTAATGTCTCTCTCTCTATCTCATGCTCGTTTAAATTAACACAGCTGCATAATGTTTACATTGAGAGCTTTGACAGTGTTGCATTTAGTCGGTGTGCTTTTGCGTTGGAGCGCTTATGTTAAATTTAACAGGGCAGAGAGCTCTGTTGCCTTATGAAGAGTTTAACACGCCGCTTAAACTAGTTTTGTTTATTATTATTTTGTTAACCGCAAATATATGCCGATCGTAACAGAAATTTATAAACTGGTACCAGGGGGTAATAGGTATTTTCTGGTTTCATTAAAACCGAAGATTTCATTTCATCCATGCAAAATTATAAATATCAATGTCAACAAACGATTTCTTACAACTGTAAATTACCGATGAAAATAGGTGGAGAATTTTTAATCAATTCACAACGCCATTGAAACATACTTTCGCGTCGCACCGCAAATGTATTGAATTGGGTAGAATCATATAAAATTGCTTAACTCATTATTTTTATCGCAAACAAACCATTAGAAATTTATGTTATAATTGTTGGCGCTCAGTTTTCAAATTTGCTAATTAAATTAGGAAGAACAAATTTATTTTTTCGTATACATATATTTATTTGTAAATTGCACTTGCAGTGGTTGTTTTTTTTTTGTCAGACACATGTTGCGAAAATTCTTATCGCTCTCTTATAACGGTAACGGTAATGACGCACATCGCAGTCAGCAACTCAGTGCTGCCTCGAAACTCCTTTTCTCCGCCAAATGTTGCTTATATTAGCTAGATTTTGTTGATTTTTTAAAAGCTTTGGTCGTTATTTGAAGTGCATTAAAATCACCATAACAAAAAATTAAAAAAAGAAGAATTTACTTAAGACTTGTCATTTTGGGGAAAAAAAAGGGCGAAAAACCGCATTGCTATGTTTCATATTAAATGTAGCTTTTTCCCGTGAAAACCTTAGCATTTTATAGCTAGCCCGTGGGTCGCTGTCACTGTTGCTGCTTGGCAGCGACGTCGCTGATGGCGTTTCGTCGTTCGCGTCCGGCAGCGATCGCTCGCGTGCCGTTTTCGCTGTTTTTTGCTTTTGCTTTTGCTCATTCTTATTTTGACAAGCAACGTGTGTGGAACGCAATGCGCGCTGCTATCGACTGATCAAATTTCGTTGTTACTTTGGTTTACCTTTTGTGCGTACGCGGCGAGTCCAATCAGACTAAATCACATACACACACGCACATATACATATACCTTTGCCTACATATGTGTAGCGTGTGCCTCCCAATTTTTTTTTCGTTTTGTGTGTAGTGTGCAATAAGTGTGTTGAGTTGTTGAAAAAAGGAACTCGGAAGCAACAGCATAAAAGGTGATAAGCACCTCTCCCGCGGCACGCGCGCTCTTCATTCTCTGTCAACAGCAGCAGCAGCTGAGACAACAACAACAGAAATGTCCTCCTGTTTTGGCAACACTGCCAGACAAGCAGCGATGCCGGCGTCCACATTGCTATGTATGTATTATTAAGCACCCTGAACTTAACACAAACGAACATCCACATCCACACAGCCACACACACATCAATGTCAACTTGCACTTGCACTTCAGTATTTTACTGTTGTCAAATATGATGCCGAGTGCAACAGCAGCAGCAGATCTCATTCTATTTACGCTCTACTTAAAGTCTGGCAGACATCTGCGTGTCGCGATAAGAGAACCATGACACATGATTTGTCTAAATCGCATGTATTTCTTACTTTCATTAAGTTGTAGAACATTGATTGGATGTTGATTTTTAAAGCACAATTATTTTGTCTGCTGCTTATTGATTTACACGCAAAAAAAACTCCCTTTACTCAGTGCAAAAATGTGTGTGTGTTTGTGTGTGTGTTTTTCAAGATAGTAGTATTGTTCACACTGATGCTGCCTGCTGTGGTCGCTGCGCTCTTGTTTCTTATTTTATGGGCAGTGAGAGAGAGAGACGAGACCGCATTGTTGTGCCTGCATTAAGCAGTGTTGTTATTGTTACAGTTACGCCTCTTACGCGATTTGTTGACGCCTTGACATCAACATCATCATCATCAACGAACATTATTATTGTCGTCATTCGCAATTTGTAATCATCAAAACAAAAGCATACAGAGAGAGCTTTTTTTTTTTGTTATTGTTGTTATTGTTGAATGAATATATTAGAATATTTTTGCTTGCCTCTTCTGCTGAATTTCCGCATTCAGAGATGCTTTGGGTTTTGCGTTGTTTTTGTTAGTATTTAGCAATTTGATGAGATTTTTGACGAAAAACGTTATACAAAATATATATGTATGCATTATATACTTTCTATAATTTGTTGTGTGCGAAATTCTATCTGAACAAACACTGATAAAAATAACACTCGAATGGTTTTGGCCTTGAAGCAGCTTTCATTCATTTTGTTGTTGGCTTATATTGTTTTTATTAGTTTATTTGATTTAAGTTTAGCTGCATTTGGCAACATTTTGAACAATGAGCAAAACGTTTCAACAAGTAGCTGTATTTTTTTTTGCCCTCGTGTTTTGTGTGTGAATGATTTCTATGAAAACACTACGGATGAACGGCACTTTTGTCAGTGGCTCAGTTGTCGGTTATTGCCTCGTCTTCGTCTTACGCCAATTTTTGGGTGAAAGTTTAACCGTAATGTACCTATTCTCCCCCTTCCCCTTGTACTGCTCTGCTCTAGAGAGAGAAAAAGTGAGAGCCAATACTGTGTTAATGTTTCGCAGGGGGAATTTACACGCTTACTTCTCGATTACTTACCGGGAAGCTGAGGCTGGTTTCTCTTCTAAGTAAACTGTGCTTGGCAACACTGCTTATTTTTATTGTTTTTATTTAAAGCATTTGCGGGACCTTTTTGTTGATGCTTTGTTGTCCCGGTTGACGTTCTGGTTGAAGAATGTTGCCAGACCCTCTCCCTGTCTGATGAATCAGCGACATTGCTGATTGTTACAAAACACTTGGCACGTTTTGCTTAAAAGCCCTTACAACAAGTGCAATGAAACTGAAAGTGAAGCGATGCAATGCGATTATACATCTGTATGTATTTACTTGTGTGTATGTGTGAAGACATTGAAACAATGTCAATGTCACGGTCAAGGTGCATGTAGGAGGTATATACATCATTATTATTGGCAACTCTTTCTCGTATAAGCTAGAAAAAACATATATGAATTAGATTGTTATAAAATGTGAGTGATCACTGTATCATCTTCATTGTTAATCTCGGGACTTCTCATTTAGCTTATCAAATTCTTTCTTAATAATTTGATTAGATTAGATTACATATTGTAAATATTCTATATATATAAACTAGTCAGACGGTGTTGTAATAGTCATATTATACCTACCTCAACTTTCTTTGTACGTCAAATTTCAATATGTGTCACATACAATACAGCTGCAAAGTGAATAAGACATATTGCATAAATGCATACTTCAAAGTTTTCCACATTTTATTGTGAGCTCATTAGTATTGCCGATGGGGACATATTTATGGATGACAAACTAAACTATTCTGACTAATAACTTGTTATTACAATGTTTGACAGAGATAACGGAACTGTTGGCAATATGGACGAACAGTCAGAAACACTTGTTGAAGTTGGTTAATTCTCTATTACCTATGTTGGTAGCAGCAATGGCAATAACAATGCGATTAGACAGCACTATTAGTGGTAATCGGGGGGAAGCTCTATAAATGTACATTGATTGCATTGTTATATACAGTTTATTCCGGCGGGATTTTGGTTGAGCATGGATGGTTATTTATTTTATTATTCCTTTTTTTTTTGTGTATTATCAGACTCATTAGACTGTCTTATCAGTAATTTCTTTTTTGCGTTCTTGTTGGCTAACTGCCACTGGCTTGGCTCTGCTCATTTGTGTATTTTTTTTTTTTTTGTATAAGTGAGAACAGAGCGATTATCAGTGGAAATGGTGTTAGATTGCGGCCGCGCGTGCCATTCGAAATAGATTGGCCTGGCTTGACCTGGCCTGACCTGACATTGTTTGTGTTTAATTATGGCCAGAAGAAGACAGCAGCAGCTGTGAGAAACGGTTAATGAGCTTGCCTAGTACACTGCGAGCTGTGTGAATCAAATAAATACAACAAAAAAACAAAATAAACACAAAAAAAAAACAAAATTGTTATCAGACAGCGTCAAAATGTAATCGCATTAACATTTTTTTTTTTGAACGAGTGGCGATAAATGCGCATTGGCAAAGACAACACAATTGTGGTCACACTGGCCACGCGCTCGGCGAGTGCATGCCACATTGATAACACAACGCAGCTGTTGTGCGAGCGCAAGAGAGATAGAAAGAGACAGAGAGAGAGAGGGAAACAGCTGTTTTACTAAGACTGCTGCTTAAATAAAAGCTGCTGCTGCTGCATAAAGGACTTTCAACAAAGTTGCGCATGCCTTTCCTGCTGTTTTTGCTGTTGATAGCATCCACCTTTCTTTTTTATTTGTTTTTTGTTCAATTTTGTCGCTTTCATCGCCTATCGCTATGGGTCAAGATCGTTTCTGTGACGCATTTCGCTGGCGTTGCCGTAATCTGAGTACTTGTATTATATTCAAACAATAAATATGCAAAGTTTCTTTCGTTTTTGTTATTCTGGTATTTGTTCAATTGAACTTGGAATCAGTTAAGCGAGTTGCGCTCCTCTCACTGCACACCTACCCACCACATCCCACCTCATCCCAGTATGTATAAACATTTTGCATACAGACAATTGTGAATTAGTCTACACACACATATACACACACACACACACACTTGCATATATATATACATACATATGCATAAAGTGCATTTTGCTGCTGCTGCAAAAGCTCGGTCGCCGCTTGTTGCTGACGTCGACGCTGTCGCCTCAGCCCAGACAGCTGCAGTTGCCAATCAAACAAACTCGCTGCAAAAATCGCGCCATTCGATTTATGCAACGTTTTCAAAACACTTTTGTATACCCTGATGGTTGTAGGTATTACAATTTTGTCGTTGCATGTGTGCGATAGATAACTAGAGGAAGATACCATAATGTACAAATGCATCACTAGCTGAGTCGATATAGCCATCTCGGTTTATCCGATCTTGGTGTCCAGTTTCTGTATTTTGTTTTTAATAAACAGAACTTCCTCAGTCTTAAAGCAATCTTGTTGAAACTTGAAATATATTCATCAGTACATGTTTCAGGGTCTGGCGATTGGATCTATTTACTATATCATATAGCTGCCAGAGGAACTGAATAACTGCTCAAGTGGGGAATAATTCACATACAAATAATGTAAAATTTGCTAAAACTCCTCCGTTCTGCAAGAGTATGTCATCGTCGGTGCGCCTTAGTTAGCTGTTCGTCTTTTATTTGTTTATTTTTTTAAATTACTTATTTAGTTTGTTTTGTGATTCTGTTTTTTTCTTTTTGTGACCTCTGCTTGCCGGCAAATTGATAGTTGTAACTGCGCTGCTGCGGTTGCATTCAGGCGGCGCAGCGTCAATTTGCATCGATCGTTTTTTATTGTTTTTTGCATTTAGTGCACAATTTTTAGTGTTGGCGCATCGATCGTTGTGACAGTTTCACAATATTATTTGTTAAATTTTGTTTGCTTTTCGTTTCTCTGTTCGCATCTCTCTTTCATTTATTTTGACTATTCTTTCTGTGGCACGCTGTCTTACAACTTTAAACTTGGCCCAGGTAATTGCAACTGCACACAACTCACACATACACACACACACAATGGTTGTCTTCAATTGTTATTTTGTATTGCAAAACTCGCCTATTGTTGTTTGTTGCTAATGCGCATTTGTATTGTTGTTGCACGAATCAATGCGGTTGAATTGAAATGCATAACTGGTTTAATTCCAATTGGATTAATCAGCAAGTAAAACACCACACAAGGTGCACACTTGAGCCATGTTGTGGTTGTTGTTGTACAGTGATCGCCAGTTGGAACGACAGTGGTGATTTTAATAAGCAAACTGAAACCCAATTCGACAGGTGTTGCCTTAAAAATGAATCAATTTCAGTCAATAAATTTTATTTAAAGTCCAATCAGTCTTTGACCAATACAATATGCAAATAATTTCCAAACAAAATAATTTGCAGAACAACCAACACATGCACTGTGTATGCTGCATGAGTAATAATAATAAATCAAATTAAAACACAAACCGCATTATCAACTGTAAAGGTTTTGCAATGCCAATTAATTTACAGCTTGATATTCATAAATAATTTTAAAAAATGAAATCGTACACAATTTGCGGTCATTTTCTGCCAAATACCTCGCAATTGCTATCACCAAAACAGCTGATATGTGTATGTGTCTGCTGGCGGTGGATGTTTTGTGCCTGTCTGGCAGCACTGATCTGGACAGAGATCGATTGTTGTTGCTTATGCCATTTTGAGTTCCGCAAGTTGAGTTCAATTGATAAAGACAGCTCAGCCCGTCATCGTCGTTCATTTACTGCCTGTGTGTAAACACCATATATTGTCTGCTTAGTGATGTAAATATGTCATTTGTCTTTATCTCTACCCTATACACACACCTACATTTACATTGCTGCATGTGGTGTGAAAAGTTATTTAGCAATGATTCCACATAAGCTGATAATTTGTTTGTAATTCACACTTGCCGCCGGCCGCTGACTCGAGCAGAATACCTGTTGCATGTGCGTATCGCCAATTGATTTATCATATTTTTCCTCTGCTTGCTGTTATTATATTATATATTATTACAGCTAAAAGCGCTACTCAAACTGAAAATTTATTTTATTTGCTTGGCATGCGCAAAATCTTTTTCAAAATATTGTTTGGCACATGTGCTCTTATTATGTGTTTCTTCTTCTGTTCTTATCTCTTGTTTCTTATAGTATTTTGTTCAATTGCAATTTTAACATTAAAAGCAGAGTAGCATAAAGACAGACAACGGGATGCCAAAAGTGTTAACAGCGTCGATAACAGCAGTCTAGCAACCAAAGCAACAGCAACAACAAACTTTCTGCCGCATTCTTCTTAAGCAGCGCTGCGAAGAATAAGAAGCATCAGCAGCAAAACAAGTGCTTCACCATTTTGGGTTAATCGATTGCTAATTGCAGCCCCAGGGCTGAACTATCGATAACAAAGAACAAAATTCAGCAAGAACACACAGGCACATACTGACACAGACATCCATACATATGCGCGCATCCCTCGTGTTTCAACCAACAGCTGTTTACCCATATCTATAACACACACATACACACAAATACGCATACAGTTGTTGCTTTCTATCGCCCACGATCATAGCACGTTTTGGTTCTCTTTTCATCACTTCCCATTCTTTTGGTGTTGGACGTACGCATTACGTTTTCTTCCATTCTTACGCGTTCGTTCAATCGATCGTCCGCTTCGTTTCTCAAGTGCAAAGAAGTCAAACATTTATCGTCTATTTTAGACAAATACACACATATATTCATATATATATATATTTGCGTGTGTTTGTGTTGCTATTTAGTTTATTTCCTTTTTTGATTTTTTGTGCTCTAACAAGTGCGGCTTCTCGCTTATTCTCGGGTATTGTTAACTTATTTTTAATTACACTAATTTGTACTACAATTTGGTTGGTTCTTTACTAACTTAGCTTTTGCCTCACAATATATTTCGTCCAATTCGCTTACTCACACGCACACACACACACATATTTATGAATAATATTGCTGAGGTGCTTCATGTGGAACACGAAACAAAAAAAACAACAACAACATCGGCAAATTCATCTTCAACTCCAAAAACAAGCCACACCAACCCATTCACAAAAACAACAACACAAACAACTAAAACAAATACTCGCCTAATTTCATGTCTCACACCACAACAACAACAACAACTGCTAAATGCAACAGCGCCCACAACAACAACAACCACAACAACAACAACAATTGCAACAGCAGTAACAGTATCATCAGCAACAACAGCAGTAGCAGCAACAAGCCAGCAGCAGCACAACAAAAACGACAACGACCACTCAAGTCAATTAATTTACATTACAGCTAGCCAAAACAACAACAACAGCAACAATTGCTTGTTAATCAGCAGCAACCAGAAGACAGACCAGGACTTTAGGGCTGAGGGCAACCTAGGCTTATTGTCAACAACACCAGCAACAACAAATCAGCAGCAGCAGCAGCTATTGCTGAACAACAACAACGATAAGGATAGTTTTAATCAACAAATTAAGTTTGCATCTTGTAACCAAACTGAGCAGGAATTAATTGATGAGAACAACCCTGGCTTATTACCCGCCGCAACACCAACAACAACAACTGACCAATTGTTTCCAACACTTGATAGAGAGCTAACAACTAACGCATTATCATCAACACAAACGAATCCCCTGCAGCCCCAGCATCCGTCCAATCCGCACAGCAGCCCCTCTAATTGCTCCAATTCCACCTACACCTCCACCTCGTCCGATTCCAATTCCAATTCCAACTTCATCTCGTCCGATTCTGAACCGAACAGAAGTGAAAAGTTGTGCAGCTGCTGCTGTTGTCAGCAAGTGGAACGCGAGCAAAGAGAGCAACACGCCGCAATTGTCGCCGCATCCGCGTTGCTAGCAAAGCAACTGGTGCTCACAAGTATCATGGACATGCCCTATAACACCTCGCCGTCGCTACGCGTGCGCACCACCTCGCTGAATCAGCTGAAGAAGACGGCCGATCTGGCTATTGAGAATGAGCTGCATGTGTGTCCATCAGTGATGTCCGAGGAGTTGCGCAAACTGTTGCCACCCACATCGGAGACGGTGATGACCAAACCGTTCCCCATTCGGGGCGAGCGGACAATCGCCGACTGTACCACTCCGCATGTGATTGCGATGGTCGGTTTGCCGGCGCGTGGCAAGACCTTCATATCGAAGAAGCTGGCACGTTATCTGAATTGGATTGGGATTGCGACACGTGTGTTCAATTTGGGCGAGTATCGGCGGCATGCGACCACCGCGTACAAGTCGCACGAGTTCTTTCGCGCCGACAACGAGGAGGCAATGGCCATACGGAATCGTTGCGCCAATCAGGCACTCCACGATTCCTGCGAATGGCTCCTGAGCGGTTTGGGTAGCATTGCGGTATTCGATGCGACCAACTCGACCCACGATCGTCGCCAGCTGATCTATGATATTGTGGTTAAGCAGCATGGCTTTCGTTTGTTCTTTGTGGAATCGATATGCGATGATCCACAGATTATCGAGCAGAACATACTCGAGGTGAAGGTCAGCTCACCAGACTACATTAACATGAATACCGAATTGGTTGTTCGCGATTTTCTGCAACGCATCGAACACTACGAGGAACGATACCAGCCCATCGATGAGGTAGCCGAATCTCATCTCAGCTTCATGAAGGTCTATAATGCCGGCAAAAAGGTTGTCGTCTACAACAATGACGGTCACGTGGAGTCGCGCATTGTCTACTATCTGATGAACATACACATTACGCCGCGCACCATCTACTTGACGCGTCACGGCGAATCCGAGCACAATTTGAGTGGTCTCATCGGTGGCGATTCGAATTTGAGTGCACGTGGTCATCAATACGCACGCGCCTTGTCCTCCTTCATTGGCCAGCAGCAGATTGACGGACTGCGCGTTTGGACATCCTGGATGAAGCGGGCTATCCAAACCGTGGCGGATGTCAAGGCGCCGCAGGAGCGCTGGAAGGCTCTCAACGAAATCGATGCGGGCCATTGCGAGGAGATGACCTATGAGCAGATTAAGGAACGTTTCCCCGAGGAGTTTAAGGCCCGTGATGTGAACAAGTTTGCATACCGCTATCCGCGCGGCGAAAGCTATGAGGATCTGGTGGCACGGCTCGAGCCAGTCATCATGGAACTGGAAAGACAGGGCAATGTGCTTGTCGTCTCGCATCAGGCGGTGTTGCGTTGCCTGTTTGCCTACTTTCTGGATAAGTCTGCTGATGAGCTGCCCTATTTGTATGTGCCACTGCATACGGTGATCAAGCTGACTCCGGTCGCCTACGGATGCAAGGTGGAGCACATTAAGCTACCCATCGATGCGGTCGATACGCATCGTCCCAAGCCAAAAATACCCGGCGATGTCAGCGAGCCAGGACTCGATGGCCTCAGCGGTGAGCTGGTGGCGCCCGATGGCGTCGGCAAGGTGCTAATTGTGGGCGATGATGTCGCAACGGCAACCAATGGCAACGGCGGTCGTGTCGACACCCAATGACGATATCATCACCTACCCAAAACCGCATCCAAATCGAAGACATTATAAAAGGCAATACTCCACAATCTCCCACCCCCCACCCACTATAAGTCAGTCAGTCAGCCAGCCCCATTGCACTACAATAGAAGAACAACTACATATAATAAAAAAAAACAATAATAATGATAACAATAATAATAATATTAATATTAATGATAATAATAATCATATATACAGACACACATAGCGCAGGCGTTGTCGAAATCGAAACTATTGCTGTTAACAGACAGAACACAGAATGAAATGAAAAGTTACTACAAAAAATGAACGGTAAACGAACACAGCTGTTACAGTTAGTTGGGAACAGCAGCTGTAATAAGCTAATTGTTAAAGTGAACACTTACAGCGAAAATAATGTGACTGTTAGTTGATCTAACAGTCGGCTTCCATTTGCCCAGCAAGCAAGCGGAATATGGAATATATCGCGAAATCAAGTGCAATGGCAACACTTAATTTAACTTGAATAGGAGGATTATATACATAATACACTCACTCGACATAGCAGTTATTCTGACTGTATACATATTGACTGTAACATTTTTACAGCACACACTGTTAACACACACAATTGAACATTTGGCTGTTAACGTTAACAGCCGCAGTGCGCACATCTGTTACGATGCCAGCTGCGCCTTCGAAATCTTTATTTTTAATTAATTTGTACTTAGTTTTTTACTTTGTTTTTATCTTTCTCTTTGAATTTCTTTCTGACTTTGAAATTGTGCTAAATTGTGATTGGATTATACTATATGGAATGATGCTGTTGTTATATCAATGTATTTTTACTTAAAAAAAAATAAATTAATTAAAAGATGAACCTGAAACAAGATCTTAAAATATAACGTACTTTACGTAAGACGAACAATTTTACACTACATATATGTAAGATTTATTAACATTTATTCAGAGATACATTTACGTGGTGTTTTTTTTTTTTATTTACAATCATCGATGTTTTTTCGATATATATATATATATTTGTATGTAATTGCAGCAATTAAAGCTGTGACTTAGACTCTCTGTCGTACATTTAAACTTAAGAACAATTATATACCCTTATTATATACTCAGATACGCGAGGAACGATAGCTAACTAACTATGTGTCTATTTTTTGAGTGTGTTTTTCCTTTCATATGTCGTCTTTTCGATGTTGTCTATATATGAGTCGTTTATACAAGCTTTAGCCCCACTTCCTCATGTTGAACTAATTGAATTTGATGCGCTTACAAAATCAAAAAATCTATCTTTCTATATACACCACTATACATATACAAACATATACTATATATATATTGAATTATTGTAATGACATATAAATAATTACTCAAAACTATATAATACATTGATAAATACAAATAAATTAGAGCGAGAACAAAGCAAAAGTAAACGAAAATAGTGTTTTTTAAAGAGATTTTGGGATTTGGGCTATTTATGAATAAAGTTAACAAATGCATGTCCGTTGGAAAAGAGACTAAAATAAGTATAAAGTATATATGTATATTTGATCAGCATCAAAAGTCGAGTCATAGAGACTCTTAGAGATGATAACTTGAAATATTTTATATACATAAGTTCTCGCAGATTAAGCTTATTTAATTTTATCGATAAGTGCCGCAGTAATCGATACAAATCGATTTGCGATAAAGGACACAACTAAATAGTTGTTACTCGATGTTGCCATAGGCTTCTTGACTTTTGGAACTCGGACCACGCACATCCTACGGACAACAGCAGCGGGTATTTGTGCAAATTCGGTTAATTATAAGTCCTCATGCTAAAGGCAGCTTTCCTGGATGCTGCCCAACTGAACTTTAATGAAGTTAGTTATGAAGTTAGACATTTACTTAGAATTTAGTATAGTTTTAAGTAATTGAATTGCTTTATTTACAGCTACTTAAGAGTTGATCAGCTCTCGCCAATGTTAATCAAATTTCTTGATAATGCTTACAGCCCTATCTGCGTGCGTAACAGGAAGAGATCGCGGCTTCACAGCTTCACAGCCGACAGCTGTGAAGCGAGGGCGCACGCTCCATGAATCTCAAAATGCGTCGCATTCGCAACGATGAGCTGATCCCGACCAATTACCGGGAGGGAGATGCGGTATGGGTAAAATTGAATTCATTGGAACTTTGGTGGCCAGGCCGCGTTGCCACCTCCGATGATAATTGCTATATTACCACGCCAACCAAACCGTTTTGCGTCGTCGTCTTTTTCAGTGAGAAATCCTAGTAAGTTGTCCACATGGTGGTGTTCCACATTACTACTTGTATAACCCATAAACCATCCCCCTAATTTGTTTTCTTTCTTTCAGTGAACTTGTGAATTCACCAAGGAACATTTATCCGTTTCAATGTCCTCGCAAAATGGATTTCATCGAATTGGCCAAGAGTGAGTATTAGCTTTTAAATACATCGTTAGGACCGAACAGGCCATCATTTCAAATATATTTGCATAACTACATCGAATATGGTAAGGCGTGAGCGATAGTCACAACAACATAAAACAAACAGAAAACAATTATAATAAACAAACAATTTGATGCGGTTTGGATATTCTTCTCCGCCTCTCCTCCATCTCTCGCTTGACTCTTGACCTCTTCCGCTTATTTGTGCTAGTCCACATCGTCATAGCTGTCATAGCCATTATTATAATTGGCTGCATCGAATGCGGCATCATCATCATCGTCCTCATCATCGTCATCATTGTCATCATCATTCTTGTCAGTGTCCAGCTTGTTGGGCTGTGTCCAGGCTTGATCCTTCACGTTGCTGTCGGTTAGCCAGCGATGACCCAAATAGAGCATTGCACCCGTTGCCAGACCACCGGCGACAATTGTTCCATAGCGGCGATTGATGAGCATCTGCTGCAATGGCTTCACATTCTCCACTAGCGATTGCAGACGCAGCTGCGAGATTGCCCCAGCGGCATTGATCACATATCCAATAAAACCGTCTGCACCGACACTCCAGCCCAAGGAGCGCATTTCCTTACAGAAATCCATTTTGATTTTGCTCGTTTCGCTTCTTTCTATGTATGTATAAATATAAATATTAAAATTTCTCAATTTCGTTTTTTGGATTAGTACACAAAATAAAATTCACTTCGAAAAATTAGAAAAAAAAGAAAAAAATTTTATTTTTGCTTTAGAGCACGATGTGAACTCTACGAGATCTAAAATAGTTATGAGCTCTAGTTGTGTGTTCCTTCGAATGTAGCCCAGCAAAGTCGAGTGAAAAATTCTGAGGCTACTAGATTTGTGAGATTTGAGACTCGAGAGAGATTTGAAAGCCCAGTAGGTGAGTAGTTATTTCTTTCATTGGGATTGGGATCTCAGCAGTTATGGATTATGAGATCGATGACAGACAGATGTATGCAGCGAATGGTTAACTTAATAACATCATATTCTTCGCCAATTGTAATCATTTTATTTCATTTATTGCAGAAAAGAAAAACCTAGCAAATGACAACCTGATACAGTTTTTAGAGGATGTGGAATCGGCCGAAATTCTCAGTGCGCAGATAATGGAATCTGACGAAGCCAAGGCGGCCGCCTCCGAAAGGCCACCGGAATCCTTGATAAAGGCCCAACTCTCGAACAGCGTCCACAGCAACGCTGGCAACAGCAAAGGCAACACCGCAGCCAACCGCAAGGGAGAGACTAATAATAGTGCCAAGGTGACGACATACTACTGATCCTCTAAGGACAGTCAGTCAGCCAGAATAATTGTCAGCTTGTATATTGAATAATTGATATTTGATAGATTGAATGTAATTTACAGGAATCGCCGATACACATCATGCCCCTGAGGCAAACCATCCCCATAGACGCACATGATCGGCCCCCTGGTGGCGCAGATGCAAATATGGTCGAATTTTTCTCGTGCCATGACTGTGGGTTCCGTGCGCCGAGCGTTGATGTGCTAATCCACCATTCGACCACGCATCTTCAGCTGTTGGGTAAGGTGCATCGGATTAAGGAGAATGTGGCCGCACCGCAAGCCGATTCGTCTGATGCATCGGCTGGGACATCGACTAAGACATCGGCTGGGACATCGGCTGGAACATCGTCTGGCACATCGGCGCGGAAATCGCCCAAGCCATCATTATCACCAAACCCTACAAACGGCAAAGATAAAGTGACCACTGCGCAATTTGAGGTGTCCAATTTGTATCGTTGCTACACGGGGAATACATCTATTGTGCTGGAAGCCATGCTGAGCCCCAAATCACTGCGCCGACTCGATTCCCTTGGGCGTAGGATGTTGTGGATATTTAATCGCGAGATACGTCTGCTGGCGGAAAAGGAAAAGAATGAGACATCCCAACATGGCGCAAATTGCAAGTCGAAATTTCGAAGCCATATGATTAAGCAGGCGACGCAAGCAGACAACAAACATTGCAACATGCCCGCTCTGACCATGCAGAAGAGGAAGTGCAACTGCAGCATCAAGCGTGTCAAAGAGGAACTGAGAGCCATGTCAATGAAACGTCGGGGCGCACTGCTGCAAACGAAGGGGACGCCAGAGCAGGAATCTGAATATGAAACAGATGTGGAAACTGGCACGGAGGCGGCAGAACCTGTTGCTGTTGCTGATGCTGAAACTGTGGAAGTAAAAGTGGAAGTGGCAGTGAACGGAGGTTGTCATTCGTTGCAGCTGAAGCAAAGCCTGCTGGCCGACTGGCCTTCCGATGAGCAGGAGGAGCAGCAGGTGCAGCAGGTGCAGCTACTCCACACACCCTCCAGCAAGCGTCGCCTGAAGTTCTCCGAGGAGAAGGATGATCATCAAAAGCCAGCGAAGAGCCAGCGACGCAGCTTTTCACCTCCCATATTAACTGACAAACGTTGCACCATGTCCACTCCGGTCAACACACAGTCCAATGACAATGACTTCGTCCATTTTGAGCAACCCAATTTCAACTCAACGCCGAGTCCCCCATCCTCGGTCGCATCGAATTCAGCTGCCATTAAGAATAGGATACGCAACATACCAAAAAAGGATCGACGCGATGTGGTTCTGCGGGAGTGTGCCAATGCGAGCGGCGATGGGAGCGGCGATTCCGTTAGCAATGACAAGAAAGTTAATATCATCATTGACGTCGATAGCAGCGATACCAGTTCGACGGAAAGTGTTGTCTTTCTCGAACCGGGCGACATCACAGCAAAAACATCAGATACAACGCCAGCTGCAGCTACCACGTCCGTCGCCAAGCCCGTGACAAGAGCCGTCTCTGCCACTGGTCCAAAAAAGAAGTATTCCTCTTGCTTTGATTTCGCCGATGATGAAGAGGAGGACGAGGCGGCGGTATTACAAACGGAATCGGAACCAGTCCGAAAGCATTCACAGCAGTTGCAGCCAAAGCAACCAAAGATACCAAAGCAGCCAAAGCAGCTAGAAGCAGCAACAGTTGCTGCAATCGCTGTTGCTGCAGCAGCAGAAGATGCACCGCTTTCAGCCGCAGCAATTCCAACAACAGCAGCAGCCACAAAAGTGCCGGGCACCCCACAGACTCAACTCATGCACAGGATGCCAACCAATGGCAAGAACAACAACAACAACAAGAATATCAACAACAACAGCAAGAATATCAACAACAACAACAAGAATAATAACAACAAAAAGAAGAATAACAAGAAGCGTCGCCGCAGTCCTCTTCAAACGGAAATCAAGAAATCTGATTCGAAAACCAAAATCAAAACTATGTCAAAAATGAAACCGCTAACGGATGCAATGAGCACATCGTCCTCCTCAGAGGAGGAGGAGAATGCGGCGCCGTTGGAGGTGAAGATGAACGATTGCAGCATGAGCAACAACAGCAACAACCGCATTGCAAACCGCAACAAGAGCAGCAGCTGCAGCAACCCTGAGAAGGCATTGGCCGACAATTCGGATCCAAATCGCGTCATCATATTGGAAAACATATTGCTGGATACAGTCTATAAGCCGTCGCCTGTGCCTGCCTCATCCAGGGCCAGTGAAAACAATGAAAACGGTAACGGTTCCGACTCGACTGCCAGCCACTCAAGTGGAACAGTAAGCAGGAACAGCAACAACAACAACAACAACAGAAGCAGTTTCATTAGTTCCAGTAGTGGTGGCGATGATAACAACAGTCAACGGCCAACATCTGCTGCTGGTGCAGCTGCTTCAAACACACAGGCAAAGCCAGTGCTGCAGCAACGGCAGCAGCGGTTGTCGCGTCGACCTAACGTCGAAGAGCAGCTAGAATGTCCAAGCTCCCCCGATAATGAAATGGACAGGGGCAATCAGCAGCCGATGCAGCAGCAGCCGCACCCACAGCAGGCGCAGCCACAGCAGCAAATGACTATGGAGCAGCGCAGGTTGACTCGTGTCCTCAACCCACGCGAGATGAATCTGAAGCCTCATGAATTGGACGCGTTGATTAGATACGAAGAAGGTCTCATTACCGGATCCAACAAGGAGAGATTGCTGCTTGCACAGCAACGCCTTGCACGCTTATCCAACGCTCATCATTTGCCTCAATCGAAATTCGAAGAGGCGAAGAGAGAGCAGGAGAAGAAAGACCAGGAGAAGAAAGAGCAGGAGAAGAAAGAGCAGGAGAAGAAAGAGCAGGAGAAGAAAGACCAGGAGAAGAAAGAGCAGAAGAAGAAAGAGCAGAAGAAGAAAGAGCAGGAGAAGAAAGAGCAGGAGAAGAAAGAGCAGAAGAAGAAAGAGCAGGAGAAGAAAGAGCAGGAGAAGAAAGAGCAGAAGAAGAAAGAGCAGAAGAAGGCGATGGAGCAGCAGAGGCAGCAGGCAGCAAACTTAATGCTGTCAAATGACGAACTCCCCAGCACCTCCTCTGAAGCGAGGAAGAAACAGCAGAAGGCGATGGAGCAGCAGAGGCAGCAGGCAGCAAAGTTAATGCTGTCAGATGACGAACTCCCAGCACCTCCTCTGAAGCGATTAAGAAACAGCAGAAGAAGGCGATGGAGCAGCAGAGGCAGCAGGCAGCAAAGTTAATGCTGTCAGATGACGAACTCCCCAGCACCTCCTACAGATCCTCTGCAGCGTTGAACACGCAGCGTGGCAATGATGATAGCCATGGCGATGGCAATGTGGATAGAGAAGACAATGTGCTGAAGGACAGCATAACCAACAGGAACATATGCGCTGTGATGCCACATTCCGTAGCTGGTTACAGAAACACCTTCATGTTCAGAGCGATGCAATTGCCAGACCAGCAGGAGGAACACGAGCAGGAGGAGGAGATGGAATTGACTCAGAGCATGTCGCCGTTGAGTCATCAAGTGGCTGACAATGTTGTCGGTGATTTCAATGAGAATCTTGATGATATGGAAATGGTTGAGGATGGCGTTGCGGTTGATCATGATGAAGCGGCAAATGGCTTGTCGCAAGACGAACTCCATCAGCTGTTGGAACTGGATCAAGTGGAGCTGAACATCAATGGGCTCCAATATCAGCTGACCACCGATGCCCTGATGGACATTGTGCAGGAGCGGGTCAACCCTGTCTTCGAGCTCGCCGGCGTCGGCCGGATGACACTGCACGCCAGCTATGTCATCCAAGCGGCCAAAGCCTATCTGCAGGAGATGATCTATTTGAATGCGATGAACATCGATTATGATGCAGATGCTGCAGATGCTGCCTGGGGAAATGGAGAATGAAGAGTCGCCGGATGAGGGAGAATGATTAGCAGCAGTATCAAAATTCGCAGAAGACTATAAACAAAAAAAAACTACAACATTCGTAGTGAGAAAGTTGAATTTTTGTTTTTAATTTTTATTTTCCTTGCATTATTTATTGTGTGTTATTAATATATAAAAAGTAGTAAAGTAGTAATATATGTATGTATTATGTAGTCATATATATGTATGTATTATGTAGTCATATATATGTATGTATCTTTATAGTAGTGTATTTCTCACAAATTATCTTTTCCTTTTTTTTCTTTTTGTAGTTTATAACGAGAACTTTTTTTATTTGATCTTTTTGTTTTTTATTGCTTTTTTTTTGTATTGAATCATTTGTTTTTTTTTCTTTACATTACATTATAAATGTAGTAGGCACAAGTTTATAATATTTAAGCAGACTTGGCAGACTAGCAGGGGACATGCTACGAAAAACGAATAAAAAAAATGAACAGAAAAAAAAATGAACAGAAAAAATTTTGTAGAGTTAAGCATTAAATTTAAGAATCGGAAATAACTTATTTTCATTAATACAAATATTTAAATACATATTTTTTTTTATTTACGATTGACAAACAAACAAAAAAAATTAATCGAAATGAAATGAAAACTATATATATATATAAATACAAATACATATTTTTATTTTTATTTACGATTGACAAACAAACAAAAAAAATTTAATTGAAATGAAAACTATATATATATATATATATATATATAAATACAAATACATTTTTTTTTTTATTTACGATTGACAAACAAGTAAAAAATTTAATTGAAATGAAATGAAAACTATATATAAAAACTATATATATATATATATATATAAATACAAATAAATTTTTTTTTTTATTTACGATTGACAAACAAACAAAAAAACTTAATTGAAATGAAATGAAAACTATATATATATATATATATATATATATATAAATACAAATACATATTTTTTTTTTATTTACGATTGACAAACAAACAAAAAAAATTTAATTGAAATGAAATGAAATGAAAACTTGTGGCCTGTTCTGCAGTGTGAAATCTTTGTAAAAGTTATCTTAGGTTAGTGGAACGTATGTTAATGTATTTTTTTTTATAGACGTAAGGAATAAAATAACCAACAAAAAAATTAAATTTGGTTGTTTTTGTATATATGATATTTCTGTATTTGGGAAAACTTGATTCTTTGAACAGCTGAAGTTGAACGGTTTTTCGCATCCTTGGTGATCCCGGCAAGTCATGTGTCCTGCTAGGCGTGGGTACCAACTGCCCAAAGGACACCAATCGTCCTTGTAGCTTCAGATTTCGGGATCTGGACTTGGGATCGTCTTGAAGCGAATGACCCCATGATCCATGCTTGGAATTGTGTAGAGCGGACTCTAGTGATTCCAATGCACCATGTCATTCACGCATTTGCAATGAGACGACTGAGTTAGAGCTATTTGTCAAAAAGGTACTTGTGGAAAAATGTCGATATTGTGAGCTACTCTTCACTACATCTGTGGATTGTTCACCCAAAACATATGCATTACATTTTTATACGTTTCCAAATATTGGAATTGGCCAAATCTGTCGAGAGCTGTACCTAACAGAACAGTGCCTAAAGCGGGTCTCAATTGATAGTTTTCATTTGAAGGTAAGGCTATAAATAAGGATAGGATAGGATTTATATAGGAAGGTGTGGAATTGTTATTGAAGCAGGCGACTTACATATGTATGTATCTATCATATTCTGCATTTACTTAATAGAAATGTGTTCGACCCACCGATCGAGGCCATTCCGTAAGTCGCAGCAGATCCTCGAGATCGAGGCGAAGCTGGCCGATTTGGATGGCATGAATGAGACATGCAATCAGCTGATTAGAGCAGGTCATCATCTGCACCTCGACAATACTAACACCAAATCGAGAGTGGATGTGCAGCTATTGTGCTTTGGCCGAGATGATTTTGCGCTGGACAAAAAAAGCGACCATTATGTTGCTGCAGTTATGGGCGACGAGCACACCTGTGCGGACACCAATCTCTCGCAGGTCGTGCTGTAGCTGATGATGTCTTGAACGATTCCCTTACCATTGTCGAAAAGGGAGTTATGCTCGATAATCCAGCAGTTGTAACTCAACCGGGTCTTCAATGAAAACATCTCCAATGTTTGTATATATTCAATGGCAGAGCCAAAAGTATTGCAGTGGAGTGGATGTCAATCAAACTCAGTGGTATTATAATAAATGTTTCATCAATTATTCTTAGAGAATAGTTTGATAAATACTTTAGCTACTCTCCGGCACTTTCGTTTCATAGCTTCTTTATCCACCTTGAACTTCAAACTGTCATTCATATATTTACTTAAAGATGATCGACTCTTGTTAACTTTACATTTCTTTTATTGAGTTTTCCATAAATTGCATGACATTCGCTTGCTGCAATTACGGTACGCTTAATTATCAATAACAATTGCGTATAATTAATTTCAAAATGTTTTTGTTTTTTCGTATGCTGTTTAGTTCCAATATAATAATTATTATTATACTATTATTGTAACCGGCATTATTTTTTTGCACTCAACTTTCGGCTTGCCTTCGAATCTAATAATTGGTGTGTGTATGTGTGTGTGTGTGTCTGTGTGTGTGTGTGTCTGTGTGTGTGTAAATGTGTATACATATTTTGTGTTGCTCTTGTTTATTTTTAGAATGAATTTTACTAAACATCTTTAACACACAAGGATAATGAAAAAAAAATAAAAAATAAAAATGTCTAAGCACAATTCATAAATAATAATTAATTACTATTATTTTTGTTGGCATATAAGTATGTATTTGCTATAAGTGTATAATAATAATCAAACAATAATAATTATTTATGGTTTATTAGTTAATTGAATATTTTTGGATGGCGACATATAAAGACTTGACTACGCTCATGCCCAAGTCTATGTTTTGAGTTAACAAAATTTGAAATTTTGGGATCTCAGCTAATGCAATTCAATAAATTGATTTAATAATAATTTGACGTATTCGAACATAAAAATACTTTGGGTTACTAACTCTCTTTTTTTTTTGTTTTTGAAAATAATAATTAACTAAATAAAACAAATAATATTAGAAACTGTCGGCTTAGTTTTGTGAGTGTTGTTTTTTTTTTTGTTTTTGTTGTGTGGTTCTTGTTTAATTTGTTGCAGTTGTTGTGTTGTTGCAGTTGTTGTTGTTTGCTTTTTGCTATTTGGTTTGAGGAGTGAGTGTTTTGATGTTGCTTTTAAATACAGCCAAACTGTTGCTGCTTTTTTCAACACTCTGAACAAGTCTGTAATATGCTTGGCAACAGTAGGCAGTTTAAAGCTTGGCGCAGATCTCATTCGTGAACTCGGAGCACTTGGCACGTCCGCCGAGATCACCTGTTAGGTATTTGCTCTCCTTGATGACCTCAAATGCGGCGCGCTCAATCTTATCGGCATGCGAATTGAGCTCCATGTGGCGCAGCATCATTACAGCGGACAGCAGCAGAGCCGTGGGATTGGCCAAATCCTTGCCAGCAATATCTGGCGCTGTACCGTGCACAGACTCAAACAGAGCACCGTTCAGACCCATATTGCCCGATGGCGTCAGGCCAAGGCCACCAACCAGACCGGCACACATATCAGACAAAATATCGCCATACAGATTGGGCATAACCTAAAATAGATGAGAGATGATGTGGCATATCATGTGGAATGTAATTATATATTGAGTAATAGTAGTGGCAGCAATCGCTGTGATCCAACACTTACCAGGACATCGTATTTGGCTGGGTTCTGCACCATGTTCAGGCACACCGTGTCCAAGTACCGCTCCTCGAACTGAATTTCGGGAAACTTCTGCGCCATGTCGCGCACACAACGCAGGAACAGGCCGTCAGACATGCGCCTGCCAAAAAAAAGATACAATGGTTAGAATCGAATCAAGTGGAAGTGGAAGTCGAGTTCGCTGCTTGAGTGCTTACATAATGTTCGCCTTGTGCACCACAGTCACCTTCTTGCGATTGTTGTTCTTAGCATATTGGAAGGCGTACTCGGCCACACGCTTGGAGGCCTCCTCGGTGATGAGCTTGATGCTCTGCACGACACCATCGACGATCTCGTGCTCGATGCCAGAGTATTCGCCCTCGGTGTTCTCGCGTATGGTGACAACATCGACATTATCGTACAATGTCTTGTAGCCCTCCAGACTGCGGCAGGGACGCACATTGGCATACAGATTGAACTCCTTGCGCAGAGCCAAGTTCAACGAACGATGGCCTTTGCCAACGGGCGTCATCAGGGGACCTTTCAAGCCGATCTTGTTGGTGTTGACCGAATCGATGGCAGCTTGGGGAATGCCGAATCTGCCATCGGGTCCCTGTGTGCCAATTGATTGAAATTTCAATTTATTATTTATGTACATATTTGCATTGCGTTGCCACCCTATTATTATTTTCCAGAATACTAAATTCAATTTAGTTAACCATTATATTATTATATAAATAACTAATTGGGTACCTGCATAAAATCGTTTGAATTTCTATGGCATAACTCTCTTACCAATTAACTTAGTTTCGATAACAAGTTACTTCAATATTGATTGTTGCCTGGCTGGCAACTCTCGCAAATTGAGTGCTAACTGCATTGATTTGAAAACATATGCTATGTGAGGATATATGCGGGAGGAAATTACTTACACGCACTGGCGTCACATCGACAGCTTCCCACTCGATGGGCACACTGGCGGCAGTGAAAATCTTTTGCACAGCAGCAGAGATCTCTGGGCCAATGCCATCACCGGGTATCAGCGTTACCTTCTTGCCGCTGGACGCATAGCCACGGGTAGCCGCCGGCGTTGTGTTGACCTGCAACAAGAAAAATCAGAAGCAAGAAACCAGTTAACTGTCAATTAAATCAAGAGTTGACAACACACAACACACACACCCACACAAACACACACACAACAACAACAGCGACAAGTCACGAGACATGCATATTTAACGGTTATCAACATGCCAGATGTCTGATTGGTTACATAAGCGGCATCATCTCGCATGCAGAACGAAGGTGGCGGCAGCGACGGGGGCTACATACATAGCTGCAACCGATTGTCCGGTGCGCGTTTTCCCGTTGTTGAGGTTAGAGCGCGCATCTGGCAAGCCAAGGCAGACAAGTGTTGCCAGCACTTTTTTATGCAACCCGTGCAAAAAATAAAATAAATAGAAATTAAGAAATTTATGACGGCTCAGTTATCAGTTGGCGGATAACTAATAAAAAGTCGTTAGCAAAAACATTTCGATAGGAGAGCCCCTCTCCCTTCGCCGATCCCCCCAGTGGCGCCCCCTTCCGCGTGCACTTGTGTGTTATGTAAAAGGAACTTTTGGTTCTACATTTCTTTTGCGATTTGATTTTATAGATGCGCTGTTGCTCCTCTGTTAGGGCAGTTGTTGTCTTTGAATTTGAAGATAAGGCTGCACGAACCTCGGCTTTAAGTGTTGTTCTGGCCAAGGCCGTTGACTTTGGGGCCGCATCACGCGCAGCCCGAAAACCCAATTGCTTGAGCTGCAAATTTTGTTTTTGTTTTTTTTGCGTAATGTGTTGGCAGCATGTTGGTTGGTTTTGTCGGTAGTAGTAGTGGTTGATTGGGTGTTGCAGGGTTTTTTTTAATTGAAAAACAAAATCATAGTGTTAGTTTATCATTTTTTCTTTTTCTTTATTATTAGTTTTGTCCCCCATAAGGCCGCACGTAATCAATGGGATGAGGGAGCGAGGCGAACAAGCGAAGCACCATTTTTGCTTGTGATAACTGGCAAACCGTAGTTAATATTGTTATGCTATTATCCTTTTTATTCTTACAATTTTCTGTATAAATCTAGCAGCCATTGCGTTGCGTTTGATATTTGCACTTCGTTATTGCAAGAATAGAAAAAATTTGACCACTCGCACGTCTGAGACTTCACTTTGCGCCCGCCGTATCGCCACCTAGCGGAAAACTGATGAATGTCGAGCAGAGCAAGCCGATACGCGTTATTATAACCGAGCACGCCTAAAAGCGTTGCCACACTGCTTCGTTTTCACATGCATAGCAATATAATAGTCAGTTTTCTTTTAAGCTTTTAACAGCTTAATTTATTATCTATTCGCATACAATACACGTAAATAGAAAATCAAAAAAAAATGTACACAGAGGATATGTATTTAAAGTATGTTTTTGATTCAAATGATGTGGCAAGGATTGTACTCAAATTGTACATACAAAATATTGTGGCATCTCAGATTCGATTTTAAGATTATATTGCATGGCATCTCCAATCTGAAATATTATCGAAGCACCTCCTCAAGAATACCGATATTTTCCTTACCAACCCTGCGTGTTACAGCCACAGTTTAAATTAATTTCGGCTCTTGCGTAGAATTTATTCAATATACAGCATAAAGTTGGTGTTAATTATTAAACAGTGCTTAAATAAAACAATCTGAAATTTTTGGGCATTGTACGGATAACGCAGTTGTATGCAGCGCTTAAGCCACACCAACAATTTACCGACCAACGAAAGACAAAGCTACGCTACGGTCGTACTGGTCAAGTGTGCTGTGAACGGCCAATGTAGAAGTGTCATACTCGAGTTTTTTTTTCGCGTTCAGTTTAGGTTTTAGTTACCTGCGCGCAACAACCCCGTCGCTGTTAGACGTGATTGCGTCCTGCGTTTTCAAATCCAAAACTCTAATACAAATCGCTGCCAACAAATGAATGCACTAGCAGTCACCTGGAAGTGCTGCGACTTGTAAATTGGCATTTAATTGTGTAAATACATAAGCGAAAGCAGCGGCGTACCCCCGTATTCCTTTTGTGAAGCGCGCGTCTTCTTTTTTTGTTTTTTTTTTTTGTTGCTGGCTGCGCGACGAAACAGCCACGAGCAACGTTTAAGGTAAGCTGGATGTGATTTAAATGTGTTTTTTTACGTGTTTCAAATGTGCACTTTGCTATATGCATCTCAGCTGCTTTGGCCAACAAACACGCACACACTCTCCCGCCAGCTCACACGCACTCAGGCGTGCTCACACGCGCGAACACACGCACGAATACACGGACACACACATATACATAATTATATATATATATACGTGCTAGGCACACACACACGCACACACACAAATACAAATACAAATGTATAACTGTTTGACAGCACACACTACGACTACGGCCGTTAGCGACAAAGTGCGCAGCGCATTCGATCAAAGTAGGCGCTCAAAATGCGCTGCGAATGCTGCCGATTTTCTATTTAATACACAAATTTTTCCTGTCGAAAAGTTTGTGCTTAATTGGAATTGACAAATTTGCTCGTATTTCATTTTTTGTCGTGCGATCTTGTACAAGAAACAATAATTTAAATAGTATTGTTCGCTTTGCGTTTTGCAGTTGCTCCTTCGACTTGGCCGCTTAATTCCTGGACACGCCAACGGTAGCGAGAAACATCAGCACGATGGAGAAGCAAAATAAACGCTCGCAGCTTATACGCGACAAAATGGTGTTGGCCGAGCGCAACACCAGCGACATTGTGCGCAATGGCCGCCGCTCACGTGGACCCAGCCCCAATACGCACGCAAGCGGCGCTGGCAGCGGTGGCACTGGGAATGCTCACAATGCTGCTAGCGGCATAGGAGGCGGCGGCGGTGCCGGTGGTGGCAGCAATTCCACAAATGCCACATCCAATGAAAAGGCGACTGGAACCGTTCCGATTGGCGGCACACCGGAGAGCTCTGACGATGATAACTGTAAGTATATCTATAGATTAAAATACGTAAATCTTATATTATGGCAATATCACTTACAATTCTATATTTATCACCTATTGATCTCAACGCAGCAACAAAACGAAATGGCAAATCCAAAGCTAAGCAGTCTGAATATGAAGGTAAGTACATATCTTCATCCATAAAATATGCATAGTGTACCAGCTTTTGCATTTCTGTTTGCTTTGCCCAGAGAAAATACGCGTTGGACGCGATTATCAGGCGGTGTGTCCGCCGCTGGTGTCTGATGCAGATCGCCGTCAGGAGCACATCAACGAACGTGCACTGTTGGTCTGGTCGCCCACCAAGGAGATACCTGACGCGAAATGTAGGTGCAATATGGGAAATTTTAAGTCGAATACTAATTGCAAATTTTAACTTTAGTGGAGGAATACATTTCGGTGGCCAAAGAGAAGTATGGCTATAACGGTGAACAGGCGTTAGGCATGCTCTTCTGGCACAAGCATGATCTGGAGCGTGCGGTCATGGATTTGGCCAATTTTACGCCATTTCCCGATGAGTGGACTATCGAGGATAAAGTGCTCTTCGAGCAAGCATTTCAGTTTCATGGCAAAAGTTTCCATCGCATACGCCAGATGGTAAGCTATAATTATACGATGATTGATCAAGTTGAAACGTATCTCTAATCTCACAAATTGTACCTGTTTCATTCATAGCTGCCAGACAAATCAATAGCCAGTTTGGTTAAATACTATTATTCGTGGAAGAAAACGCGCCATCGCAGCAGCGCTATGGACCGCCAAGAGAAAATGATAAAGGCTGCAGTTAAAGAGGGCTCCGAGAATGGCAGCGAAGTGGGCAGCAATGAGGAATCTGATAATGATGATAAGGTAATTATCATTTAAAACTTTGAGCTCAACAAACACCGACAAAGCAAGACTCCACTCCTCACCTCTATTCACAAATACTTGTGCATCTGCATATACACAGACATACACTCCCCATCACACATAAATCGTCATCAGCTCTATCCCGTACATGAATAAGTAATACATACCTGAAGATCTTTCCTTACACTCATCCAGCTATTAAGACTCCCATACATACGCACACAATCAAAAAAAAAAAAAAAACACATTCACACACACTATCACTCCCACGCACATAATCACACACACGCACACACACACACACACACAATCAAACAGACCGATAATGTAACAAGGTAGCAAAAAAGAAAGGATGGCTCTCCTTTCAGTTAGTTCTACGCACACACGTACACTTTATTCATATTAAAAATGGGTCGGGTATATTTGCATATGTGGGTATATCGGTTCCACTGAACGAAAGAATCGTTGACTGGTTAATAACAGATCTTAAATGTAAGGAGTAATTCATTATTCATTACTATATGCTTTGGAGGTAATACATAGATAGCAATAGGTTGTTATTGAACCGTTCCGTTTCCACTTAAATAGGAAACTCGATTAGTGTGAGCTGAGCCAAAGTTACGTTAGAATTTTAATTATTTTAAGGTATACATAGAATCATAACATATCTATAAAATCATCGAATGATTACAAATATGTCTCGCGGTGTCTTGTAGCTTACTTTTATTTTTTAAGTTACCCAAATTGGGAATTCTCTTGGGATATGCAACATCATTTGTTGTGTAGTGTAGTGTCGTGGAATGTGTAGCTTAGTTGCGGGGCTTAAGCCCATATGATCGTTATATATGCAGATGTATAAATCTGATTCGTTATTCTTTCAGATAATCGCCGTGCGTGCATACATCTCATAAAAACTTAAAGCATATAAGCACCCCACACGAAACACATACCACACAACACCACACCAAACAACCATACACTTAATACATGCATACATGAAGAACTGTAGCCAAAACCAAATCATTGACCAGCATCTTTAAGATTTAACTATACATCAAGGAAAACTATGTATTTAATATTTGATCGTATTTCTTTCGGACATTCACTTTTTTGTCTGTGCTTAGAAAATAATATTTGTTTTAAATATTTATTTGATTTTATGACCATATAGAATGAATTGCGAGCAAAAAATCAGGGGGACTTTAAACTTAAGGCAAATAGACTTTTTATTTATACAGATTATATATATATATATATATAAAATGCAAAGTAGATAGTAGTACTTTTAATTATTTTTTTTACTAAATATAAGTTATGTGCTAAATTATTATATAGTAAATACAATCTAGTAATTTATATACAAATCAAATACTAATTTATAAAAGCATTAAATTAAAAGTATTAAAGTTAAACTAAACAAAACGAAACGAAACAAAGCACAAAAAGCATATCCAAAATGATATATACATACAGTAATAGTTATGCTATGTATATATAGAAGTATATAACTCAGACAGAAACAATTGATAATACGTTGATAATAATGATAAATATTATTCATGATAATGCTGATGATAATCACACACTTAATGCTAATAAATTTCATATATTGTTTGCAAGAAGATTAAACAAAAAAGAAAACCAAAATTTAATTATATATGTTTCTTATTCATAAGCCTCAGGGATAAAATCTAGCCGAAGAAGAAGCAACCAATGTTATCAAAATTATTTTCGTAAATTCCTTCATTTGGTCTTTGGGTTCGATTTGGGTTGTGTCAATTGTCAGAGAGGAGCATATGGGCAATAGTTCAATACTACCGATATTCACCCAATAACACATTAATACACTCACACACATCACACACTACTCCTCACATGCTACCCGTAATTTCCCAAGCACTTAGTTAACTGTTTTAACTTTTAATTAATAATTGATAATCTTATAATATACACTTACACCATATGTGGCATTCATGTTGCATATGTGGGATATGTTAAGTTTTATTATTATTATTATTATTATTATTTTTGGTTTGTTCCCGATTTTGTATAGTTTGCAATTTAACATATTTTTTTTTATTATTTTACCCTACCTTATATTGGGGGCGCCCAATATAAACCATCTTTTTATAGTTTTCTATTTTGATTTTGGTCTTGATTCGTTACTCGTTACAATTTTACTCGCTACAATTACTCGTTGTTCATTGGCAAAAAAACTAACACGATGCAATTGGCATTTCCGCTGACTCGTTGCGTCCTCATCGTTGTGCGAGTAATACTCGTTACTTTTTCAAGCTAAACTCAGGCTAACTTTCCTAGTTTTATTGGATCTAAAGTGGAATACTTTTTTCTTGTAAGACATCCTTGAGAGACAGTGTGAGAGAGAAAGAGAGAGAGAGAGAGAGAGCAACACAGTGAGAGAGAGAGAGAGAGGGAGACAAAAATTTGCCATATGAATCTGGTATATGTATGTATGTATATGCGTACATATGTTTATGCATGCATGCATATGTTTATGTATACAGGATAGATATATATATGAATGTGATTATAAGTACGATGTTTTGAGTTTCTTTCAGTGTAGAACATTCGGATCATTAGTCACAAAACAAGCGAAAATATATCCTTTTCGAATTTTGAAAACGTACAACACACACATTTATACACACATACACATACACTTATTTATATACATTCACACACACTCATTCCACACTCACAAATACACAGCAATGCATACACATATGCGCTTCGCAATCGAAAAAGCAGCAAAGCGAGTTTGATAAAGAAAAAAAAAACGTAAAGAAAAAATGTCAAGATAAGCAACGAAGAAGAAGCACATGTAGAGAGTTGCATTTTGTTTGATCTTCGTTTGGGGCTTGATGCAAGCGTTTGGTTGACGGAGGGAGGGGTGGGGTTTGGTTAGGGTGAGGTGGCATGTTTAATGTGCGGGGACTCCAACAGCAGAAACAACTACAACAGCATCAACAACAACTAAAATTACAACTACAACTACAACTACAACTACCTCTTAAGTGTTACCTAGTCAACTAAAGCAAAAACCAACAACTGTTTTTTTTCTCTTCTCTTTGCATTTAATGTCACACAACAATAAAAATATTTCGTAAAATATCCGTCTGAAACTGACGTATAAACTACCGAATTTGATTCGTAACAACATAACGTACAATCCACAAAAAAAACAACAAAAAAAATGTATATATATACATATGTCTATATATATATATATATAATACATATGTATATAATATATATATATATATATATATATGTATATTCGCTTGCTGCTACTGCTATTTGCGACTGCGTTGGCATGTTTAACAATCTTATCCACCATGATCCCCAACAAAACCCACAACAACAATAATGACGACAACAATTATTTCGGTTGGGCAGAGGGCGAACAACAACAATTCGACAACAAACAACAACAACAGCAACAACAATGCCACAAATAACAACAACAATGGCAGCAGTCCCACTTCTGGAACGCCTGGAAGCAATGGCAGTGGCACAAACAGCAGCAGTGCAACAACTCCAGAAACTAACAACAGCAACAATAACGGCGGCGTTGGCAACAGCAGCAGTAATAATAGCAACACCAACAGCAACAGTAACAGCAACGATCTGGATGCGGAGCTGTGCATTTATAGAAATTCGATGGGCGATGATATGCTTGGATATACTTTGACTGGCTTTAGTCTGCAATACGATAATGATGATATTGAGAATGATAATATCGCTGGCAACGAGAATGGCAATAGTAATACCAACAACAACAACAGCAACAGCAACAATGGCAGCAACAATCGACGCGTTGTTGTGGGCGGTTTCTGCAAGAATTGCAATGTTGTCTGCTACATTTTGTACGATTCGCCATTGGGGCGCATGTGTAAAAGTTGTCACACGCATTGGAGGTAGATATTCCTATATTCCAATATATGTTAAATAACACACAAAAAAAAAAAAAAACAAATCTACAAAATGAGCTAAATATGTTGTTACAATCTCAAAGCTAATGCTAAGTTTTTCTCTCTCTCTCTCCCATTTTTTCTCTCCCTGAACCCGTACAAAAAACCGAAAAAAAAACAAACCAAAAAATAAAACAAAAAAAATAAAACAAATAAAAATAAAACAAAAAAAATAAAACAAATAAAAATAAAACAAATAAAAAAAAAAAAAAATAAAACAAAAAAAAATAAAACAAAAAAAAAATAAAACAAAAAAAAAATAAAACATAAATCAAAAATGTTGCATTACCTGTTGACCAACAATATGTCTAACTACAAATCAAATACACACACACATACACACATACACACATACACATACATACATACATACATACACACATACACACACAACATACTCATTGGTTTGCAATATTTTCTGTTGCTTGTGTGATCCATCTCGAGTCTCCGCCCTCGTTTCGTTCCCTCCTGCATCGCTTTCATTCGCTGCTTTGACACAGACGTACTGGCAATCGGCGTCCCATCTCCGGCCCGGATAGCATTGCACTAACAAAACGTTCCACACACACAAGCGCCGCTGCTGCCGCGGCAGCTGATCGCTCCAAGCGCAAACCGCCACGCGGCATGTATATCAACCACGATGATCTCACCGCCTTGGCCGGCTGCAAAAATCCATTAGAATATTTAGCCGAAGGCGATCGTAGAGTTGCCTCCCTTATGGCCGAAGTAAGAAACAACTCTTCTTCCGTAATCCTTAATCCATTCCCATCATCTTTTTGTTTGTTTGTACTTGCTTCCTTGCTTGGTCCAATCACGATTGTAAATGAGAGATTCCCAATTTCACCAGCTAAAATGTCTGCCCCAAGCTAACTCAAAGTCGTACAAATATTGGTTCAGTGTTATGTGCTATGGTGTTATATGTGTTGTTTTCTCTCAGCTTAGTTGTGCTTTTTTTAAGTTTTAGAATCTTTATTAGGCTCTACTCCTTAATTTGAATATCTGGAACTGGTGCAGCAGCCGATTCGGGAGTGTAACTTCAATGTTAGTTTTTCCTATTCTTTTGAGAAACTTATTAATTAACTTAAATCTGAAAAAATGGTTATTTTATATTTGAAATAATTTGCTGTTCAGTTTCAGCTTTTGAGCAATTGTTTTTCTTTAGCTCGATTAGATGCAAATTTGATAGATGATTTGAAATTGAATTCGGAAACAGTGAAATTGTCAACCAGGCTTGGATTGCATGTGTTTCTTTTATAGTAGCTGTTGTACATACATACACACACTCACACTCATACACACACACACAAACACCTACTCACACATGCATACATACACATATATACGCATAAAATATCACACACACACCAGCGAGACAATCGACTCTCTGACCCGACTCGACCCAATTGCAGATACAGAAGAATAGGCAATCGATGGAACAGTTGGATAAGGACTGCAGCGACGTTAATCCAGATGAGGGAGCAGGAGCAGGAGGCATTGGTGGCGGCGGTGCTGCCACTGCTGCTGCGACCATCAACACGGTTGCCAACACTGAAGCAGCCGCTTATCAACCCCGCATTTCGGCCCGTTGGACACCAAATGAGATTACAGTGGCGCGCTTCGCGTTGCGCGACTACGGCAAAAACTTTGCGGTACGTAGTGCACTCATCTGAAGCCAGACTTATGCTACAATCCTAATTCTATGTTGTCGTTTTAGATGATAGCCAAAGTGGTGGCCACAAAGACGGAGTCGCATGTGCGCACTTTTTATGTCAACAATCGCAGACGCTACAATCTTGATCAGATTATTAAGGAGTTCGAAGCGAATGCGTCCACCAAGGCGGAAGAGTCGAACGTTGAGGAGGGTAGCGATGCTCCAACTGCAGTTGCTGTACCTGCAACTGCAACTGCAGGTGCAACTGCCGCTGCTGCTGCCAATGCGGTGGCTGGTGCCAATGCCAATGTGGGTGCACTGGACAGTGCTGCGGTTGTGGCCATCAAATCGGCAGCCAACAACGATGCTAGCGAACCCAGCAGCCAAGAGTTGTCCAAGAAGGAGGACGCAGCAACAGTATCTGTGTCCTCAACACCAACAACATCATCATTATCATCATCAAATGCCAGCACAAAGAAGAAGCCAGAACTGCTGAATGCCGCAGCAACAACCGCTGCGCCGAAGACAAGCGAGTGTGCCACTGCTGCAACAGTAACTACTCCAATTGCTTCTGCTGCTGGGAATGCCATTGACGCTGCAGCAGCATCTGGTAACGAATCAATGGCGGCGTTTGCCAACGCTCCAACCATTACCATTGTGGATGAATCAGATACGGCGACCAGCCTCAGCAGCGATCTGGCCAACAGCTGCAGCAACACCAAGCCGGAAAAAGCTGGCAATGCCAATTCGGGCTCATCGGGCATTAGCAGCACTACGAGCAGCAGCGCACCAGCCAAAGCAACATCGACGAATAACAATCACAACGATGCCGACAGCGAAGTGTCTTCCGCTTCGATTAAGCGTGACAATTCCCAATTGGTAAGTTAATAAACACCAAAATCGGTGTCAATTTATGCGTTGCAAATCACTCGCTGACACTTCCATTTAACCAGAAGGAGCCTATCGAAATGCCGCCAGCCAAAAAAGTGGCGCTAACTGTCAGCGCCGAGTTCCTTGCTAAGTGAGAGGTGCACCCTGCTCGCCATGAGGATTACTGAGCTGGTCTGGTCATATATCTACATCTATCTACAACTATCGTTATATCTGCTAGCCGTTAATCCCAAAGGTTATTGTGTGTGGCGACATTTTTTTAGACTATTTTTTTTTTTTAGCTGCCCAAGAACTCTATTCTTAATTTTTATTTTAAGGACTTTAAGGAGACTAATCTGATGGCACACACTCATACACACAAATACACAAACATGCAAAAATGCAAACATGCAAACATTGAAACATTTATAGATTTGGTTAATTAGCGGATTGAATATTTATATTGCCTCTAATCTTTATTTCTACTTTTCCATTTGAACAGGGACCGTAATAATTATAAGTTTTATTATAAATATCACAACTTAATGATTATTTTTTACACACATATAATGATTTTGTTTTGAGTTTTACGCATGCAGACATATTTATGAAAAAGGGCTTATTTTAGAAAAAATGCAATTCGGATTTTTATAATTTTAGTTCTTTTTTATATAAATTTTTTGGTCTCTAGAAAAATAATAATGCCCTGAGTGTTCGTAAAAATCAAAATATAATCATTATTACTTTTGCACAAAGATCAAGAAATGATCAATTTATTTGGATACACGAAGATTATACAATATTCAATAATTACAAATAATCATTACTTACGGTTCCTATGTTTAAAACATGCATTCTACCATATGTTTAACATTTCACGTCTTCATGCGTTGATTTGGGGTGCATTTAACAATCATGAATACTAGTTGATAAACCGTTTTTTTTTTTAGAACATCACAATCGCACGATAAGATATAGACCTGAGAGTAGTCTGATCCTTAATCGACTAGATTCTGGTTTTCTTTTCGTTTTTAAATTAAGATATTGCTATTAACTATAGAATGGAAATTAGCAATTTCAGGCGTTTCAATTTTGGAGGAGTGTCTTTTAATTTGACACACATGGACAAGAGAGGTAGATAAACAGGCAGGTACACAAATGGTAGCAAGCAGGAGATCCATAGCAGTCATAACACAACAACAACAACAACAAGCAACGACAACAACAAGAGCAGGCAGGCAACATCAGTAGAGACAGTAAAGAAGTTACTACTACAAATTATGTATTTAATAAATATAATATTAACATTAATATAATGAAAACATTCAGCAGAAGGGAATACTGTATGATTATGAAGTGTTAAACCTAAAACTCACACATCCAACAACTTTTTTTTTCTTGCTGTAATTTAGCATAAATATATAAATGTATGTATGTACGTTTGGGTAACGCTTGTGAACAACAACAACAACAACAACAACAAAAACACACACACACACACACACAAAACAATAACACACTCCACAGAGCATGACGGGTGTTTATTATGGTACAATTTTCTTATATGAATGTATGATATATTAATTTAATTCTTTTTTAGAACTTTGTTTCATAAAAATTATATACATATGCACACACACACACACACACACACACACACAAACACAAACACACACAAAATTGTATACAACAAGCGAAAAACCCGTCGAAAAACATAAATAAAAACATAAAAATATTATAATTAATAGATGTTTGCGCATTTTCATTACAAATTACAATAAATAGTAACGAGTTGTGCCACTCGCAAAGTAACGAGAGACATCCGTTAGATAAATAATTCTAATTAATGTCGAAATCGATTATTGATAATGTTCCGTTACTCGACTCGAGCAAGAAACGGATGCCAAAGAGTAGGCATCCAGTTTTTGGAGTTGCTGTTTGAGAGAGCTTTCATTTTAGGGAGGAGTGCGTGCTTCGAGTTGATCTGCAATTCTGTAAAAAAGTCAACAGCTGTAAACTAAATAGTGGCCATAGCTGAAGTGGCGACACAGCGCCCCGTTGCTCACCGTCACCATGGGCAGTTTGTCTAACTCAATGTCATCACTGCCAAATCGTTCCACAGGACCGACGGAGAACTACGAGGAGCTGATGCGCCTAGATATGCCCAGCGGTCATTCTCAAAGTCACCGATCGGCTTGGTCATGTATCATACGGGCGTTCAGGTTTACGGCATTGAGTACACTTGCGGGGGCCACATCCATTCCAATTCCGGCATCTTTGAGCTGCAGCCGTGCAGCGCTGAGCAGGAGCTGAGCGAGCACATCCATTATCGGGAGAGCATACAGCTGCGCCGTACACTATACAGCCAGAACGAGGTGCATCACATTGTGGGGCAATTGGGCCGGCAGTTCACGGGCAAAATCTACCATCTGACCAAAAATAATTGTAACCACTTCTCGGATGCAATGACGAGATTTATCTGTGGCCATCAAATACCCAACTGGATCAACCGTTTGGCCTACTTTGTGAGCTGCGTTGCCTGCCGGCCGATTGGCTCCCACCCATCTAGATGGATAGACCCCAAAACAAACAAACAGACCGACAGACCGGCAGACAGACAGACACACGTTGTGGGCGGGGCATCTGTCGCATTGACAGTGGGCGGAGACAGGTACAGTGTCAGAGACAGAGACAGAGACAGAGAGCAACACAGCCGCAAATTGATTTTTCTTTTACTTTGTTTGCTTTTTGGGGGAAGAGCATATCAGGCAAATCCTGGAGTTGATGTTTTTTCTTATTTTTTGCATGTCGTTTTAACGAGTATATCGATTGCCAACGATTGAACGCGCACGTGTGAATTTACATATGTAGCTAAGGAAATCCACGATGAGATGGGACAAATAACATAAATATGCATACGTACATCGATATTGACAATTTAAATCGGATAAATCATAGAATAACAACTTCAGTCTTTGCCTTCTATAACTCAACCATTTTAGAGTAAAATTCATTATTAGTTTGTATACTAAAAAAAAACATAACGACAGGCGACTAGAACTTATTTAAGTTAGAAGTATAATCGTAAATGTTTTATTTTGTAGTTGGTATCCAAAGTCATATTATGATTTTTTCATCATTTATAAACCATATATAAATCATGATTTTTTCATTATAAATAACGCAAGATGTAAGTACTTGGAATTTTTATTGATTGATAATTATTGAAGTAATTCATAAATCTATATGCATAATGTAATATGCATATATCCGCAGACTTTTATTAAAGTTACTTACCTCGGTAGCCCTTAATATTTATTTATGACCTTAAATATGCGAGTAGATGAGTAGATGTCAAAATATACAAAACAAATTCTTGATTACTTGATTATGTAGGCATAAAATACACTTAGATCCCTTTCGGGCGACAACGGAAAATTTGCTGAGGTCTGCACTAGTCAGATTTCACAAGCATGTTATTGCTGCCGTTGATCGTGTAGTGTTTACTTCGGCAGATCGTAGAAGAAATACACTTGAAAGATTTTTGTCGAGATTGCAAAGATTTAAACACCCTTGCACACATATTTATTTGCAGTCTGGGATTCAAATCTTACCCAGAAAATAAAAAGAACTGCAGGCTGTTGAACCTATACAACTATTAATCTGATAAGCATTTCAGCCTAATTCAGATAGAATTAGAAAATTTATAAAAAAAAACTTAAGATAAGCATACCTGTAATGATAAAAATTTGTTCACTTTTTTTTTTTATTAGTTTTATTTATTTTTCATTTTGCTGTTTTTTGGCATAATTTGTTAAACATGTTTTTTGTTTTTCGTATTTAAATATATATAGTTTATGTAATTTTTTCATATTTTTGTTGTTGTTATATTTAATTTTTGTATTTGTTGCGGTCATTTTGGTTTTATGCTTTCATTTATTTAAATTTAGTTTTCGTTTTAGTGTTCGTTTTTATTTATAATTAATTATTAAATTTAACTCTCGCTTATGCATTGCTTAGCTAAAAAAAATCCACTTATAATTAGTTACACAAGTTTAAATAGTTTCGAATGATGTTTTTGGATAGCCATTGTAATTGCTGCGGTTGTTGGGTTGTTGAGTTGTCGAGTTGTTGAGTTGTTGAGTTGTCGAGTTGTTGAGTTGTTGAGTTGTTGAGTTGTTGAGTTGTCGAGTTGTTGAGTTGTTGAGTTGTTGAGTTGTTGGATTGATTGGTTGATGTCACTCTCTTTCTCATATACCTTTGTCGATGTGGTCTCGCCAGTTATGATAACGACGAATATTCGTATAATAAAGTAACGAGTAGCGAGTAGCTTAAACTAGTTGCATTTGGATATTATTTATGAAGCTGTAGCGAGCGACTATTGCCGAGAAACGAGTGGCGTGTTTAATAATTTAACAACAACTGAAATTACCTTTCTTACGGAGACTGTAGCTGAATGAATTAGTGGTGAATGTTTTGTGTGTGTAGAGCTCTATATCTATATGTTATTAACAATCTCTGTCTTATACTAGGCGTTGTCCCATAAACTTTTTTTTGTGTTTTTTTTTTTGTTTTTTAATATTGTGTAGTATACATAGGGTATGTGTGCTTGTGCATATCATACAATACTTGTTAGTTTTGCCTTTGGTTTTTGTTTTTATAATGTCACGCTAAAATCTCAATACACAATTCGCTTAGTTGCTATGACTAGTTGACTATTACAATACGCTTAAGTACGACTTTGCATTAGTTTAAAGGTTTTGTTTTTAGCAAAAAAAAAAAAAAAATTATTACACAGAAAAATATCAACAAGTCTTAAAAGTACATGTTTTTATTATATGCATATATGTATATATATATGTATATATATATATATATATGTACATATGTATATATATATATATATATATTTTATATATAAATATGTGACACACAAGTAAATTAGAGTACTTGACGTTCAATAGCTTAAGTATTTTCACTCACACATGCAGGCACACACACACACACACACACACACACACACACACACACACACACCCGCACACCCAGGCAATTGATACTTGATACATACATGAGGAATAGATCTAAATACATACAGATACAGATTTATAGCTATGCCTAACTAAGTATATGTATATATATATGTATGTGTACTATATGCATATATATATATATTTAGGTATACATTACTATGTGTAGTATATATACTTTATGTGTAGCTGCTGCCCATTTGACGCACTCGCTCCTAAAAGATCGCACTCCCAAGGTGCCAGATTGAATTGTGATCTTTTAAAAGAAGTCGTCAAAGGTTTTTGATTATGTTTGGTATTGCAGCATCGGTGCCGATAAGTTCGGATGATGCGAGCTATTCATGCGCAATGCGGATAGGCTTTTATTATACCATTCATCCTCCGGTGACATGCCTGCAGATGTGTAAGGTTCCAAAGAGAAAATGAGACACAGAGAGGGAGAGAGAGAGAGAGGGAAACGGGAGATTAGCTCAAGTGTAGATTGAATCAGCATTTTTTTTGCATATGTATATTTTGGAAATTATTAAAGATTTCCGTGCTGCGGAAATTCACTACATAAACAAAAATCTCTGTACAGGACACACAGGATGTGCTAATATTACTGGACATGAGAGACGCGAGCCAAAAGACTTGAGAAACTTGTCTTGACTTGGTTTTCGTCTTGCATGACCGGAAATTCATTTGCTGAATTTTCATTCGTCGTCGCCTTTTGCACAACAATTTCCCATTCCACAACTGCCTACATTTTTTTCCTTCACGTCATAATATCCGGCTTAGTGGGGTCTGTACTAAGCCATCTTTTGTTGTTATCATTATTATTAAATATACAAAAGCGTATAGTTGCCATAAGCAATAATTGTTTATCAGCCAGTTTTTGTTTATGGCTTCTGTTGATAAATTTGACGAGACAGAGACAGAAGCCGAGACGGCGCCTCTCAGCTGAGTAAATGCAGCCGATAATCATAACACTCAGCAGGAAGTTTACACATATTTTCCAGTCTGAGCCATCTGAGCCAGATACGTGAGATATAAACATCACATACATATACATGCACGTAACCTTAGCGACAACAAAATTCGCTTAGAGTAAGGGTATGCTTCAATTTGCATTGACTTACAGTGATTGCGATTTAAATTTATGAATTTTTAAATATATTCCAATGAAACGACCTTCTAGAGTCCTTCAACCTTCTACCTATCGATTCATCACATTCATTTGCACCGAGTATCCTTTTTTTATTTTGGTTTGATTCATCTTAATGCCATAAGTTATCACTGATCGCCTCTAAGTGCTACATTAATTTCGTTATAGCTGAAAATTACTTTACGCCGAATATATACGAATATATAAGTTTCATTAAGATAGCTTTAAGATTGGTCTCCGCATAAGACTAAGAAATACGGGTGGACGGACAAATCTATCACAACTCGGCTAGTGATGCTGATGGGTACTCTGCATGGGTATAGAATACAAAATTATTCCACAACTGAACAAAATTGAAGAGAAACAAATGAGAGCAGCAGCGTGCATCATACGAAATCAAAGCTCCCAAATAAGAGCACACCTCAAAGAGAAGCATTTTGAGCAGAGTAAGAAAGTTGATTGCTTAAGAGAGAGTCAAGAAGAGCTTGTGAATTGTCTTTGAGCCACTCAGCAGACGAGGCTGGACACACAATGCGCATGCTCAAGCCAAGCATTAAGCCAAGAGCTCAAAAGCCCCTGTGTGGAATGCAAGCTTGAGTGAAAGCTCCTCCTGCCGATCGTGGCAGCATTTAAAAGGCGCACAGCGCAAGCTCCGCAATTAGTTTATGGCAAGAGGCGCTCGGAATTAAACACGTTCTAAGTGCAGTGAGAGATCAGAGCAAATTGAATGCGTGAAATAGTCTGTGAATTTCTTTTTATTTTGTGATCGTGGCAGCATTTAAAAGCTTCGAAATTAGTTTGCGGCAAGTGGCGCTCGGAATTAAACACGCCCTAAGTGCAGTGAGAGATCAGAGCAAATTGAGTGAGAATTATATTTAGTGAACTTACCCATCGAGTCTTGACGCACGCCCACGGAGCCCATATTCGTGCTGTGCGCCATTGAGAATGGCTGCGTCATGCCAGGATATGAGGAAGCGCCCATTTGGAAGAGATCCTGCAGTGCAAAACGGAGTAAGTTATCCACATTACAAATGTGTGTGTTTAGTGTGTGTTAATTTACCTGTGGATAGCGATTCATGGTGTTGTGGTGTGGATAGGGCTGATAGCCACGGGACACGCTGTAGCCTTGAATGTTCCGCATCATGCCGTTGCACGATGGGATCACAGATGGTGCCAATGCCTTTTGCAGCTGCTTCTCCTGCTTGCGGTATTTGGCTCGTCGATTCTGAAACCAAACCTGCAACAACAAGAAAATGTTCATCAATTAAAGCTTTGCCGGACCTTTAAGTTGTTTAAATTAGCCAAACGTTCCTCACCCAAAAAAAAAAAAAAAAATGAAAGAAAGACAGAAAAAAAACAAAATAAATGTCACTTTGAAAAACTCTTGCGAGGGTAAAAAACACAGTTCGCAGCGGAGAGGAGAAAATGGAAAGCGGATGATGAAGGAAAAAGGCAATGGCAAACTGTAAGAACTCAGCGCACCCCTCCTCCTCCTTTCCCAACCCCTACCCCTGCCCCTGCCGTGCATTATACTGCTTGCCCCATACTGGGGGCGTTCAAGTCTGTCGACGTCGTCGTCATCGTCTTATGAGTGAAAAAATCTACAAAATTGAAATTGAAAATAAGTTGACGACGCTGTTTGTAAGCGAAACATCGAAGGAAGTATGTGTGTGTGTGTGTGTGTGCGGGTGTGCGCGGGTGTATGTGCGTGTGAGTGTGCTGCTTAGCCATTATTAAAGATGGTCCTCACGATTGCGACTTGGATGCAGGAGTGCGGGCTGCGGGTTGCTGGCTGCTGGCTGCTTGGGTCCTGCGTCTTGATGGCAAAAAGAAATTGCCAAGATGAAAGCCAGCGCCAGGCATAGACAACATGCAGTGGGCGGAGGGGTGGGCGGGTTGGCTAGAGGCTTTCCTGGGCTGGGATGGGTTGGGGGATGTGTAAAAATTTCCGACATTTTGAAAGCTGCTCAGCTTGCTTTGAGTTACTTACAAGGCAGCGAGCGCCCTGTAATGGCGGCCCAGACAAGTCCACAGGGGGTGAGGATGAGGATGAGGATGAGGATGAGGATGGGCCAGGGGGTAGTTTGTGTGGGTGGATCGGTTGGTTGGTGTGAGGTGGAGTGTTGCGAGTGGTGGTTTGGTTTGCTTTTACTGGGGCCAAAGGCAGTCAGACATCTTCCTCCTCAACGTCGTCGTTTCTTGGACGTCTTTGGCATTTTTCTTGTATTTATTTTATCATTATTATTATCTTTGTCCATGGCTATGTGTGTGCAACTCTCTGTGTAGGCGTGTGTGTATGTGTGTGTGTTGGTTTTAATGAAAAATACAAGCTTGCTAGCAGTCAGGCAGGCAGGCAGTCGGGCAGGCAGTCGGACTCTTTGGCCCCTGCCCCTCTCTGCTTTGGGGGTTGTTTTCTGAGCCCACTTGATGGCTCGTTCGGTTTCATTTGGTTGGCTGCCAGCATAAAAATGCCAGCCCAGAGTACACCACGTTTATGTGTGTGTGTGTGTATGTGTGTGTGTGTTAAAAATGCTCTTAACCATCAGCTATGAGATGTTTGTTGGAGGGTTGAAATTGCTGAAACGTTGTCCCTGGTCTGCCTGTATATTTCTCAGTTTGTCTATCCAGTCACTGTATATTGCTGTGTGTGCGTGTGTGTGTGTGTGTGTGTGTGTGTGTGTGTGTGTGTGTGGGGGCGGAGTAACTCAATTAAGGATCCATTTGATGGCGCACACACACACCTACAAATAGATGCACATACAGAAAAAAAAAGAAGAAAAAATGTAAAAACAAATTTAAAAAACGAGCGCTTTGAGATGCCCTACAATATATGTATGTATGTATGTACATGTATATGTATGTATGCTATGCCATCGATGCTAAATTGCTTTAGTATATCTGAAAGTACTCGAAGTGCAAAGTTCAGACGGATTTCAATATTAATCAAAATATATATTTAATTATTCATGTCTGATGTACTTTCATTTTGCATTTGCAAAACAATTTAGTCATTAACTGATTTGTTTGCCTCTTTCGATTTTACATACGGAGAATACTAATTAATATATATTCATATTCATGTAGAGTATTGAACATTAAATACTTTACATATCGATTTGTTTACATCATTTTCGAATATTTTATTTTTTATTGTTTGCTCCTCGCTGCTGCTGCGGATAATGTGGTCAATCTAAATAAGCAGGCAGCTTAACTAATTAGATGAATTATTACTACAAATAACCATGCATTTAAAATATACACAAACACATACCCCCCCCCCCACACACACACACACACACACACACACACATACACTTACACAGTTGTTGCTGCTGCGACGGAAATATGAAAATTAAACGTATTCAAATTTAATTTACGTTCAACATTTAATCAAATTTTGACCCGCACAACGTTCAGTGCAATGTTTTGTGCTTTGGTTTTTTCAATTCAGCCTCGTTTAGGGTTTTTAGCCTAATTGTTGTTGTCGTTGTTGTTGTTGTACTCCTTTGGTCTTGTGGCTGTTGTTGTTGCATTCAAGTTAGCTCAACATTTGGCTAAATGTTTGCAGTGCGTTGACCTACAATGAAGCAGCCAAACTATACTAATCTAATTACTATTGTGTTTCACATACACGTACCATAAATAGCTAAGCGGCTTAACTGGCAATCGGCAATCGGCAATCGACAATCGACAATCGACAATCGGCAATCGGCCAATGGCAAAAGGCAAATGACAAAAGGCAAATGACAAATGCTCGATTAGCACATTTTTGGAGTTTAACCTTTGTTACTTTCCCAATTTGAATGTTATTCTCGCTATGCATGCAATCTGGTTATCGTTAATTCTTTTGAGTGTATCAGCCATGTTGTTAATTATTTCAACTCCACTTATCTCATATTTCCTATACATAACTTTCGATATCTATGTCTATATGGTAACTGCCAGCTTTATCCAACTATGAGTATTTTCAATTACTTTGTTATATGTCTGGAAAAATCGTTTTGCTAATCATTAAGTTAAATTTAATCTAATTGTATTCATTCCCCTCCCTCCCTCTCTCTCTCTCTCTCTCTTTCTGTATCATTCAATACATTTTCTGTTAGAAATTTGAAAAAGTTTTCAAGTTAATTTCTAGTATACGAGAAATGATTACAAATACTTTGACAAGTGTGCGCCGACACTAAAGTTGTTCGATCCTAAATCTGGAACGCACATAAGGCTAATATAATTATTCTAAAGTATTCTTTTTTCTTATCAAATTCTGTGTCTTTCGTCACCATGTTTTACATGCTATGATTAAGTAACATTTGAAGTAACTCTTAGTCTTGCAACGTTTCCATTGATTTTATAACTCTTTAATCATTCACTTTTCAACCGATTGCATTTGTAATTGATTCAGAAATGTACAAAAGTTAATAGCAACTAGTTAAACGGAATCCATTTGTACACTTTTATTGTTTATTTATTGGCGCACATCGAACAATTTGGCTTGCCACAGAGCTGCATGCCGCTTATTACGCACAAAAAAAGTATCTTCGGCTTTTGAGAGAAGAGTTTGGCTTTTGAGCAATCAAATTGTAAAACAATCTGCGAGCCAAAAAAAATCGCACTTTATAATAATAACAACAACGGTTACCAGATGTTCGAGCAGACCGATTTTGTTCGGCTGATTTTTGAAATAGTAAACGAAAATTGAATGACTTCCTCAATCTAAACAAAGCACATAAGATGCTGACTTCCTTGTCAATACTCTGTAGATTAATTAGGCATCTAGATATTATTCATTTGGCAAGCTATATTAGTTCTAATATTTTCATTCATTCAAATATTGATTCTTCGAATTGTAGTTTTAAACGATTCTATTTTTCTTGTAGACTCCATGATTAGTTTTGAACAGTTTTTAGGCTAACTTCACTAGGAAGTTCAACAAATAGTAAACAAATCGATTTTAAAAGTATTTCTGAGATAATCTGTGGATGATTTGTCAAAGGCAAGAAATATATATATAATATATTACACACCCGAAATTTTATAATAATTTTGTGTTCATATTTTAGAAGCATATGAAACGCAGTGTGGTTAGGTTACTTCTGACTTGATAGGCAAAAATGTTTTTCATACAAGAACTCATCTGTCAAACGATTGACAGCCATGTATATGATATGATGGTAATCTGTTGCAAATGGGTCCAACGTAAATGCTGCCGATGCATGCCACGCGTCATCAGAGACTAAAATATATGATCTTTATGAGGTTTGACACGACTTCTTCGGTGCATTATAAATTGTTCGACAAAATGATGGTACTCTATATAAGGATATAATGATGATTTCGACTCAGAACTCAATGTTTGTTCTCTGTCTCTGGATTCCTTTTCCGAATATATTTTAGCTGTTGGGGATATCTGATCCATCCATATGATTGCAAATTAAAATTGTACATGATTAAGTTCTAGTTGGTTATCTCACAATAATACCTAAGTAAACTGAATGAAAGTAATTGGTGGAAAAGATGCTTAATTAAGGCTTGAAGCATTCGTTATTCTGATTCCCCATTCGGCATTCGGCATTCGGCATTCGGCATTCGGGTATTCGGGTATTCGAATGTCATGCGAGTAGTTTTGGAATAAATGTGACAAATTTGGTACTTTGACGAAAATCTCTGCTTGATGAATTTTCCAAGCAGATGT